>RPOG01000627.1:145803-277571 GCA_008086565.1 Thalassoma bifasciatum
GGAAAAGTTTGTAGATTTCTCTGAAATACTGATAAAAAAGGTTTTTTCACTTCATTGGTGACTGGAACAATTTCCATGTCAGGTGGTACAACCAATGTAATAATGTGAAATGTTATTTTAACATCAAATTATTTATCTTATTCACAAATAAAAGAAATGAAACACACAAAATGAAAATGTATGAGTCACTACAGACACTTGAGAGATACTTGCCAATAATTTCACACAGAAAAAATAACAGGAACATATAAATATATTTTCATATATTTGGTTGCACCACCTGACATTTTTGGGTGCTCAAATTAAAAATACTAAAAAATAATGAACCTAAAAACTTTGAAATGTTGGTCAACTACTGAAATCTGTTAGAAAACATAATTCTTCACTCAGAAATATGTTTTTATCCATTTTCAAAGAACTTTTTAAACATACGTTTTTAGACCCTCTTTTTGTCATTGACCCTCATATCACAATAACAACACTGCCACTAAATATTGTGCAGCCCTAGTGTGAAGTGGTCGTAGTAACTGTGAAGCAGGTTGTTCTTATCTGAGGAGGAATATTTAACAACCAGCTGCTCTGTGGAAACTTTAACATCAAACCTCCTGTTTGACTCAGTTTGATTTCCTCTTATCAGCTTCCATGGAAATAAAATCCAATGTGCACCAGCCTCTATGACCCATTTACCATCTGTGCGGGGAGTTATTAACTTTTACAGCTCTGATCTTTGGACAGGTTACTATGGGATGGTTTTATCACGTTCTCTTTTGTTTGAAGCGTGATCCACTTTATTAAAGTTAGACAAGTTCAACGAAACAGTACAGCTGCACCGCTTCAAAAACAAAGTTATTTACACTTAATAGATTCAGAATCAATATTTATTTACATAAAACTTTGAAAACATAAGGTATTTACATCAGGACTCAATCGGTAAACCTTCCCTTTTACTTAAAAGCAACTTTAAAACACGAACAAACTAATAAATAAACACAAAAAGGATCAGATCACAACTTTAAGGCTTCAGACTTGATTGCTAAAAGGCTGATTAAAAGTTACAAAAACAAAATAAAGGACATAATTTTGCTGTTTTTCCAGCTTCAGAGAAACTTCTGAGAAAAACTCATGAAACTTAGTGGTTGAACTGCACAGCTTGAAACGTCCGGACTAAATCTGAACCCGGGAACATGACGGAGGCTCTGTTCGAGTGAAAAACCTCTCACGTTCTGCTTGAAGGACATTTTTTAGAGTGTGTTTAGAAAGTCCAAAAGGCTCAGAGTGACAGACAGACAGGAAAAAACTGGTGCTGTGCTCCCCTGATGCTCTTACGGTCAGGGCAGAAGTCTTTTCCTGCTGTAGGTCTTCCCCTTGTTGGAGCGTCTGATTGGCTGGTTGAAAGGAGAGAGTTCGACGCCGTCAACGTCCGGCCTCCTCGCCGACGCAGCCTCATCTGAAGAGGAAAAGATTAATAAGGATTATAAGTTACGGAAATGCAGATTTTTATCATTTTTAGATCAGTGCAGAGTTCCTACACATCCTTAAAAAGTCTCAAATTCATTCAAATGTTATATTCTAGTCTTATATAAATTACTCAAAGGTCTTAATTTTTTTTTTCTGTTGTATTTTTTGCAGGACTTTTCGAGAAAGAGACTAAAGGTCTTTGCAAACTGAGTCCGTTTTTATCGTTTGAAAAAAGAAACTTGACCCCATGTTATGTCAATCATCTTTGCACAATGAAGCAGAAACTTTCGTCCGTCAACATATTTTTCAGAACAGGTTCGATTTGCTGCGTTTTTTTGCATCTTTCCAGGTCGTTTCCAATGTTGTTTGACTGTTGAGGGACACCGTAGGCTGATTGCAGTGGTATATTTTTACATTTATCACCACATTTTCTGTAATTTCCCTCTTTGTTAAGATGCTGAATAAAGATTTATGTGTGTGTGTCTGTGTTAGTGAGAGCTCAAGAGCAATAACTTTGCAGAAATGTGTTTTTTTCCTTTTTGAAAATGTGGTGCCAAGTGAATGAAACTCGTCCACTGATGTCCTGAAAAACACCTGAAATAAACGCATCAGATTCAGCGTGCAAGGTGTCTGTGCATGATGTTTTTTTTCCAGATTATGGATCCAAAAAAACGCATCCGAAAATAACAGACTCAGTGTGCAAAGGCCTTTAGAGTAGATACTGTCTTAAAAACTGCTGATATAAATGTTTATCTGCAACCCTGGGTCACTGTTTACACTTTTACAAACAGCAATTAATCAGAGAATCACTTCATGTTCAATAAACGGACCAAAAGTTAACTTGAATGACTCCCATAGAGAGACACACATGCTTTGATTTGGTTGTAATACAGCAGGATACCCTAACAATTGACTATATTTATGTGTCATTGGTCTTAAATTTCATTCACAGTGGCGTTAAAAAGGTGTTAAAAAGTCTTAAATTTGACTTGCTGAAACCTGCAGGAGCCCTGTCAGTGAGTGGAAACTCTTATTGCTTCTGTCCAACATTTAAGAGAGGAGTTATCTCTCAGATCCTGCAGAAAAATGCAGAATCTGTGGGCGAGGAATCGGGGGTGTTGTGTTTTTGTTGTCAGAGTGTAACTGATGGATGAAGCATCATCAGGAAACAATCCACGAGGAGAGAAAGAGGAGGAGGAAAACACTGGTCATAACTAAATCTATCTGCAGTCACTAGATGCCAAAAATACTTCTGGAGTCATCAGTTAAACAAACAGATGAAATCAAAGTCTTGTTTTGAAGTTTTTCATCGATAGTTAACCCTTTCTTGGATCCACAGCAGCGTTGAGACAAAGCTCTGTCACCGTCACGTCCTTGTGCTTTTATTTTGAAATATGTTTGTGTCCCAGAGTGTTTTCACATCAGCAATAACACACACTCTGTCACATCAGAAGAAACCTGACTCACCACTATAACACTATTAAAGTCTCCGAGTAGGGCTGAATCATAGACTGTATAATAAGTGGACGTAACAACGTTCGGCTCAAACTGAAGCCTCCAGCAGATGCCCCGCCCCCTGGTGTCTGGCTGCAGTATAGGTCATAAGCCCCGCCCCCTGGTGTCTGGCTGCAGTATAGGTCATAAGCCCCGCCCCCTGGTGTCTGGCTGCAGTATAGGTCATAAGCCCCGCCTCCCCATGTATTCCAGATATGAGCCGGGAAAACTTTAAAAAATTACGATACCTCGTAGAAACATTTCTCTCATCTTTACGCGAAGGTAGTATGATGATGTCATCTGGCTGCATGGTGTTCAGGTGTTTTTTTTCTGAGAAATTAGTTTCTCATTAGTTATTGGACGTTAAAAACCGCGATATAAGTTTCGTTTTACGATAGTTGACAGCTGCCGTTCATGAGTAGTTTTTATCGGGGAAATAAGAAACTTCGGGAAAGAGCCAAAAGGAGACTAAACCTTCTGAAGAAGAAGAAATAAATATTTTTATTTCTCTTTTTTACTTGGCTCCACCAGAAATTCTCTACTGCGCAGACTCTGGCTGCACAATGGCGGCTAGAGAAACGTGTTTTTTTTGGCTTCAAAGTCGTAAAACGGTGACAGGCAGAAGCACGCTGTCCATTCTATATACAGTATATACAGCTGAACAATTTAGAAAAATAATTTCACGGCTATTATTTTCCCCAGAATCATGATTGCGGTTTATTTTGCGATTATTTTTAAGTTCCCCATCTAATGTGTTGTTAACCTTTTAACTAACCCACTAATAACCGCAATATATTTTTTTCTTTTTTTTAAACAAACCATTAACAACTACAACAATTCTATTTAGCAGATGCTTTTGTCTAAAGTGAGGTACAACAAAAGCACGACTTTTAGTTTTCAAAATATTGACAACTTACTCTCCAGATGAGCAAAATTCCACTGATTGAATTTTGTTTATCTGGAGGGTAAAAACTGACTGAAATGCCAATTTTAGTTTTAATAAGCAGGCTGTTGTCTAAATTGTTGTTATTTGTGTTGTTTATTTTGTTTATTTATGCTTTTATTCTTGTTGTGAAGTGACCTTGAGTGTTGAGAAAGGCACTTTTAATTAAAATGTGTTATTATTATTATATTATTAAAAGTCTAACTCAACAGAATTTCTTCCATCTGTTCCTCAGTGTAATGAAAGGGGAAACCTTAACTTCAAACAAGTGCTGCTTCTCACCTTTATAATTCGGCGTTCTTTTGCTGGCAGAGCCTGTTTTACTCTTGAACAACAACGGAGAGTTGGTCAGGGCTAAAATCCCGCTCGCTGTCACCGGCTTCCTCTTTTTGGAGCTCGGAGGAGTCGACGCTGTGGAAGTGAGAAGAAGTGAAAGATTAAAATTTACAACAAAAACGAAAGCTGCTTTTCATTTCATTCCCTGCTCTACAAAAACGTAGTCAAGCAACATTTTTGTCTGTACTTGACTACGGTGACATTTTCTATTTTGTAAAAGCATGCTACCTCAGGCTCTTTGATAATGCTGGACTCAGTTTCCCATGCTGCACTGGGATTTGTTTCTGGTTTGGGTTTTTGTACTCATCATTGTCTTGTATAACTAAGTAGGTTGGTCTTCCTTGCAAAACAGAAGGATGGAGCATTGGTATATCTTTCTTTATTAGGCCGTACTAAATGATCTGCCGTCTTATTTATGCTCTTTACTGCCCCCTAAGGTCGTCACTGGCTGTAACCTGCGGTCAAATAGACAGATTCTGTTTGTGGTTTCTAGGACTCGCTCTGTCTTTTGTGAAAGTGCTTTCAGTGTTTTTGCTCCTTTATCTTCGTCTGAGCATCAAAGTTATTTGAAATCAGATCATTTTGCTAGTCTTGATAACTTTAAAACTAGAATCAAGGATCATCTGATAAATCAGTGCATTTGTTTTACTGCTGAATGCTCCTAATCTCTTCACTGATGAACTGATTGTTTGATGCTGTCTGTTGTTCTGTTCTACATGTGAAACTTTTTGTGCAGCTGTCTTGGCCAATGACTGTATATAGAATGGACAGCGTGCTTCCGCCTGTCACCATTCTACGTTTTTGAAGCCAAAAAAACCCGTTTCTCTAGCCGCCATTGTGCAGCCAGAGTCTGCGCAGTAGAGAATTTCCGGTGGAGCCAAGTAAAAAAGAGAAATAAAAATATTTATTTCTTCTTCTTCTTCAGGTTTAGTCTCCTTTTGGCTCTTTCCCAAAGTTTCTTATATCCCCGGTAAAAACTACTCACGAACGGCAGCTGTCAACAATCGTAAAACGAAACTTATATCGCGGTTTTTAACGTCCAATAACTAATGAGAAACTAACTTCTCAGAAAAAAAAACACCTGAACACCATGCAGCCAGATGACATCGTCATACTACCTTAGCGTAATGATGAGAGAAACGTTTCTACGAGGTATCGTAATTTTTTTAAGTTTAGGGCCGAGTATAGACCTTATGTACCCCTCCGCCCCGAATACTGGATATGACGTCGGTCTGTGGTCCCCCGCCCCGAATACTGGATATGACGTCGGTCTGTGGTCCCCCGCCCCGAATACTGGATATGACGTCGGTCTGTGGTCCCCCGCCCCGTTATGACCTTTACTGCAGCCAGACACCAGGGGGCGGGGCATCTGCAGGAGGCTTCAGTTTGAGCCGAACGTCGTTACGTCCACTCATTATACAGTCTATGATTGCATCTTGGGAATTGGGAATATTGCTATTAAAATAAAAGTTAAATAAAAATGATAAAACAAAACTTCATTTTTTATCACAGCAGAAAAGAAAACCAGAGTGAACCATAACTTACCAGACTTTGGATCTTCATTTTCCGTCGCCCAGATCGTTTCTCTGTCTCCTCTCTGAAGATCGGCGGCGTCCGCCTGCTCCGACAGTTTCTCGATCCAGAACAGACCCTCCAGAGGAGAGAGAGGAGGAGACGCGTCTGCTGCGACCGACGGCGACTGTTTGGATGCTCTGACGCCTGGAGGCTCGTCTGCGTCCTCCACGTCCTGCAGTCTGCTGACTCCCAGCTCCTCCAGCAGCGGCTCCCCCCTCAGGCAGCGATCTTTCCCCCCGCCCCCTCCCACCTGCGCCCTCTTCCTGCGCGGCCAGCTGTTCAGGTTGTCTGGGGTCCCTTTACCGGCGCTCTGAGGCGACGGGGTGAGGGGGATGATGTCTGTTGCTGCGATCGGAGACACTGTTCCTGCAGGATGGCGTGTGGGGGTGTAGGACTGACAGATGAATGTTTGGACGCTTCCTCCTTTCCCAGGTGTGCTCTTGGCGGGCGTGACGTGAGCGCACATAGACGGCGACACACACCCGGGATCTTTTTGCTTTGAGAACAACGCCAAGGGGCTTTCAAACTGACCAGGTTTCAAAACCACAACAGGACTCTGCGCTCCAGGATGTGGACTCCCGTGTTCTCCGTTCATGGAGTCCGTGCGTTTGAACTTCAGTTTAGGAAGTCCCGATGTTTGCATCTCCATCTCCACGTGATAAGTCAGAGGATTGGGCGTGCCTGATCCTTTTTGTCGACTACTTTTAGCAGGACCTCTTGGAGTTGAAAACCTCGGGGAGTCGTTTCCGTACCCTAAACGAGCGGCGGCCTCTCTCTGCTGACGATCGGGCGTTTGTCTGAAGCCGTAGCTGCGGCTCGGCGTGCCCTGGTGGAGTAAGCGAGGATTGGGAGACTCCATCTGGAAGTCTTCCCCTGATTTTGAAGGCTTGCGTGAAAAGCTGATGTTCATCTTCAGACCTCCACTGAACTGCGTCTTTACGACCGCTGCGTCGATTATGTCCAAACTGTCGTCTTCTGTCGAGGCAGAGTTAAAACGAGACGAGTCGAGCTGCTGCGAGTCCGACTGGGAACTGGAGTCGACGTCTGAGGTTGTGTCTCCCTTCACGTCCTCAGGAGTCACCGAGCTCGGTTTGTCAGGAATTTCTTCGCCAGAATTCAATCTTAAGTTACGCCTGGTGGGTTTCAAGACTTGACTCGACCTTTTAATCCTTAAAGACTTTGCTGGCGACTTTTCTGAAGGAGCAGAAAGCTGCTCACATGGAGATGCAACATTTTTGACAGGAGTCCGTCCAGAGCGGGTCACCATGGGGTGAGTGGGACTTGGTGAGTTCGTTTGAGTTTCAGTGTTTGATTTTGGTGAAAGGTGTTTCTCTAACGGCGGTGTAGCTACTTTTGTTAGTGTGTCACTTTTTTCAGGAGTTTTCATTCCGTGAGGTTTTTCCGTCGACCTCAGATGTTTTTCTTGCGGTGAAGTAGCCTGAACCGCGTCTTTAAAAACCCTCACAAAGCTCGGCTGACCTGTCTTTTCCGGGGTCTTGAAAATGTCTCTCTTAGTGTTCGTGCTCCTGACGGGGCTGCTGGACTTGCTGGGTGAGTTCGTCAGTCTCGGGGAAGCGCGAGCTGCAAAGCGCGGCGACTCCGGCACCTTGAAAAGATGACTCTTCTCTGCCAGTCGAGGGGACGGTGACCAGGTGACGCTCTTTTTGGGAGTCCTGGTGTTAGACTCCAAAGACTCAGCTAAAGCCTTGACTGGCGTCCTGAGGATTCCCTTCAGCGGACTCTTCATGGGGCTTTGTTTCGTCGGCGTTTCGACCACGAGGATCTTCCTGGCTGGAGATCTGAATGGACTTCCTCTCAGAGACATGCCGAGCTCACGGGAGCTGCCCGCCACGGGACTCTCAGCACACAGCCTGGAGGAAGGTGGGGTTTTGGGGGCTCCTGTGGTTCTCGGGGTCTTTGGTGTTGTTGGAGTTCCTTGGCAGGGTTTCCAATGTTTGCCCGGTGACTTTGTTGGGGTTTTATTTGGACTCTAAAACAAACAAACAAACAACATATTATAAATATTATTCAACGAACACTGTCCAAAAAAAAGTCACCACCTGGATTTAACAAAGCAAACAGATACAAGCCTCCTATTGGATAATTATCTTTAAACTGTCAACAAGTTATTGAACTCCAGCTGATATAATGAGTAACTTCTTATTTCTTGAACAACCACAGAGAAAGACTCATCCTGTGGTCGTGGAAAAGATGTTAGTCTGTTTGAGAAGAATCAAATCATTGGCATCAAGCAGAGAAAATATCTAAGAGATTGATGCAAATCCTACTAAATTGGGTTAAGAACTGTCCAAAAAAACAACAGTAGAACTCAGGAGTATGTTTAATAGTAAAAGTAAGAACATTTCCACACGCACAATGTGAAGGGAACTCAATGGATTGAGATTGAACAGCTGTGTCACTTTAAGATAATCACTAATCAGGAGGGTGAACTGGGAAAAAAATAGTCTTCAGTTTGTTAGGGAGCATAAAGATTGGACTCTGGAGCAATGGAAGAAGGTCATGTGGTCTGATGAGTCCAGATTTACCCTGTTTCAGAGTGATGGGCGCATCAGGGTAAGGAGAGAGACAGGTGAAGTGATGCACCCATCATGCCTAGTGCCTACTGTACAAGCCTGTGGGGGCAGTGTTATGATCTGGGGTTGCTACAGTTGCTCAGGTTCAGCAACAGTATGTTCCCAAAGAATGAGGTCAGCTGACTCTGAATATACTGAATATTATTCTATCGATGGATTTTTTCTTCACATTCAAAGATGAGAACACCAGGACTCACAGGGCTCAAATAGTGAAAGAGTGGTTCAGGGAGCATGAGATATCTTTTTCACATATGGATTGGCCCCCACAGAGTCCGGACCTTGGCCCCATTGAGAATCTTTGGGATGTTCTGGAGAAGACTTTGAAGTAAACCATGTGACATTGAAGCTTATTGGAACAATGCTACAGTGAATACTTGCTGTAGTCAAAGCTAAAGACGGTCCAACCAAATATTAGAGTGAGTGACTTTGTTTTGGTGGTGACTTTTTTTTTTAGTTAGGCAGTGTGCATCTGTTTTAGGACACAGTATGTGTTTGACTTGTCTTGAGTGAAAAATAATGCAACAATAAACAATGTTAAAGGACAAATTACCTCAAAGACACTAGAGTCTGTGAACAGCCGCGACCTCGTCGACCTGGTGGTACGGGACAATTCAGAAAGTCGGTTTGGAGATTCAACAGCTCCAAAAAGAAGACGCATCGGAGAGCGGACGGTTCTGACGTTGATTTTCCCGTCGCTGAGCGGGAGCTGGGACGCAGACAGAGCTCTGTCCAGGTTACGGGAGCGAGGCTGAGAGCTCGAGTAGAAAGTGTTTGAGTTTCTCCGAGCAAAATTCTTAATCCTGGGGCTTCTCCTGAGGTCTGGAAGAAAGAAGTTGTGCTTGAGTTAGATAAATATTCCAACTATGGAGAGAAAATATCATATCAGTACGATGTTGAATTCCAGGTACTTTAAGATTCAAGCAATGATTCTGAAGAAAAAAATGTTAATTGGGAAATACCTTCTGCAGGTTTAATGGGCGACTCTTCGATGATGCTTTCTTCAGTCGGGGCAGATCTCCTTTGAATAAATGATGGGAAACATGAAGATTGTTTTGCAGGGAATTAAAAATGAGAAAACAATCAAAGAAAGAACATCCCCAGAAAACTCAATGAAAGAAAGTGTCATTATTTAAACGTACCGTCCTATTCTCTGCCTGTAGAGGAGGCGGCTGGTCACTTGTTTGTGGTGAGGAGTTTCACACACCGTCTTTGTTAGAAGTTTGTGTCTCTCTGAAAAGGGAGAAAAAAACATTGGCATTAATTTTCCAAATGCATCATGGATAAATATTCCTGTCCTGATTAAAACACGTAATAGCTGCAGTGGGGAAAGTTTAGTTAGTGTTGCTTTTGACTCCCTCTGTTGGTAAAAGTGGATCAATCACTCTGATGATTGTGTCATGTTCATACCATGGTGTTATTTTTTCCAACAAAAATTCATCTCTGACTTCTTGAAATATTTACTGCTGTAGCCGGACATCAAAATGTTTCTTCAGACATTTATTCCCTTTGAAATGACAGGTATGAGAAGTTGATTTTACCTTCAGATTCTTGAGATCTTTTTCGTTTTATTCCTTCCACAGCAGACACAGACTTGCTCCTCGGCAGCTTGGCTCTCTTCGATGGGGAAACGATCTCTTCATTGAAGAGGTTTCTTCTCACCTTTGTCACCTCTGTGTACAATCAGAACACGGTTTGGATTTTAAATCAGCACCGTGAAAGTTACTAGATTGCAGAGTTGAGCAGTAAAGCGCCACATTTACTCTATTACTTTAACTGAAGTAACTTTTTATGACAAATTCTACTTGCCACTTTTACTCCATTACATTGAGTTCCACTCTGCTTGCTTCTTTTATTTTTATTTATCTATCACTGCTTGCAAGTCCTATTTGTTTTGGTTTGTAAGAGAGGTTTGAATTTGCCTTAATTTATGTCATTTTACCTATATTTAATTCCTTTTTTTTCGGTTTAAGTGATATCTTGGGCGATATCCAAATTTGCACATTCCTATTTTATATTCTTGTCTGTTCATGTTCTTCATTATTTGGAGGACAAACAGTTTGTTGCTTCTCTACCCACATCTGCTACACTGTCACGTGAGTCTCCCTCTTTTGGCTTGAATCAAGGATTTAAAGACTTTAACTTTTGCCTCTATTCGCAAAAACTGAGGCTGCTTGATATCAGCTATGAGTATTAAAATATATCAACATATAAAGGCATCCAGGCGAAAAACGTTGACGAAAAGAGAAGTAAACTGTATTGATGAAGAGGCTGAGAGGCTTCTGTCACACATGGACACAAATGGGTCAATGACGTGACGTGGGAAAAAAACACAGGCTCACATTATAAAGGAAGGTAGTACTTAACTCATAAAGTAGTATAAATAAAGAAATAAGATACTTTGGACACAATAAACTTGTGTAGAAATTTGATAATTTTATATTGTACAAAAAAACACAAAACCAAGGAGTTTGGGGGTTTTACAGTCCACCACGTTGGCAGGACTGTTCATAGGTGTCATTAAAAACTCTAAAAAAGTCAGTTATTGTAAATGGAAATTAAAAATACAGTGGCATTATTTTATGTTTGAACCTTTTTAAATAAAACATTCTTTGCAAATGAAAAGAATTTTAAAGCTGTTGAGAAATGTAAAAAACTTTTGTCCCGTAATTTTCACCTTGTCAAATGTCAGGGTGGTGCAACCGTAACATTAGACTTTTATTTTAAAGTGAAGAGAATAAAACAGGAAACAGGAAACTGCATCAGCCAGAGGAGCCCAAATGACATTTGTGACCAAGTGGAAAAGTTTGTAGATTTCTCTGAAATACTGATAAAAAAGGTTTTTTCACTTCATTGGTGACTGGAACAATTTCCATGTCAGGTGGTACAACCAATGTAATAATGTGAAATGTTATTTTAACATCAAATTATTTATCTTATTCACAAATAAAAGAAATGAAACACACAAAATGAAAATGTATGAGTCACTACAGACACTTGAGAGATACTTGCCAATAATTTCACACAGAAAAAATAACAGGAACATATAAATATGTTTTCATATATTTGGTTGCGCCACCTGACATTTTTGGGTGCTCAAATTAAAAATACTAAAAAATTATGAACCTAAAAACTTTGAAATGTTGGTCAACTACTGAAATCTGTAAGAAACCTTAATTTTTCTCACAGAAATATGTTTTTTATCCATTTTCAAAGAACTTTTTAAAAATAAGTTTTTAGACCCTCTTTTTGTCATTGACCCAAATACATATAAAGCTATTCCCAGTCATTTGAAGGGAAAAAACACCCAAACTCTTTATGTACTCAATTTGAAAAAAAGAAGATGAAACTTGAACATGGAAAGAAAGGTCTAGACTTTTGGTTGTAAAGTGAATTCACCTTGTGTTTCTTGTTTCTGTGGTTTTGGTTCTGGGGCAGGTTTCTCCAAAGCAACAAAGGTTTTTGATTTTGACTGATGAAAACAGAAAAAGAAAAAGTTAATGACTTTAATAATCTTACAACATTTGTTTAAGACTGGTATGATACAGACATCATCATAGATTAATCTTCTCCGTTCACTTACAGCTCTTGTCGTCTTTTTGGGCATCTCTATCTGACGCAGACCCTGTGAGGCTTCAGTCATACTACGATGACGGGTCAGCATGCCGCTTCTGCAAGGACAGAAAGATAAGAACAAGCTCTTTAAATTCTCAACATGAATCTTTCAAAGTTTGAAACGCTTCTAGATTTTTCACCAAATAATGTCTGAGACTGAACTCCTCCACTCACCTCCTTTTGCTCGCTGAGCGGTTTCGTAGATCCTGCAGACGATCTCTGCCCTGTGAGGAGAGAGGGGGCGAGGAGGCCGAGGGAGAAACGCTGTCTTTGGTGATAGACTCATCACTGAAGAAGTCGGAGGGGAGAACGGCCACTAAAGCTTCAGGGAGCTGCGTGCCCAGACTGTGATAGACGTCAGCCAGAACTCTGGGCACAGCAGTCAGGAACCTGCAGTAAGAAATAACAACTTTTATTAGATTTATACGACTCAGGGTGAGAAACGTTAGGCTCCTGACAATCTAACAGAGCGGGCTGTGGCAAATCCAGTGGGTGGTCACTGTCATATTTTAGTATTTTTTTGTAACAATAGGAAGATTTTGAGTCTAGTTCTTGAGTTGAATGTTTTTTGCCCGGTGACAAAAAGAAATCTCACCTTATCTTATTTCTAGTTAAGTAAAAATAAAAAGATTTCAGTGTAAACTCATTGGCTGAGTAGAGAGTCTTAGAATGCCAGTTGTCTTTGCGCATTCTGACCGATCTTTTAAGACACTTTAGTAATTTGCAGTGGAACACAGGCTGGTTTCACCTAAATCACCTGTTTTTGACCAAAAAAAACAGAGAAAACAAGCTTTGATTACTTTTTAGTGTTTGTCTGTGAAGCTCCATCCTTAAATCCTCTGTTTTTGTTTCTCATGATCACAAAAAAATAATCTGTTCGAGTGTGAGCTGCCTGGATGAGCAACATCTGCCATTGTCCTTCTGTCGTCTCTTCTCAATAATCTCTGCTGATCTCTACATCTAAAGAGAGCACTGCTGCCACCTACAGGGCTCAGTTTGTCAGTACGCTAATTTACCTAATATTGTTGGACAAGCTCTGCACAGCCAGCCCCATTGGGAAACATGTTTAACACCAATAGATTATATATGGGTCAATGACAAAAAGAGGGTCTAAAAACTTATTTTTAGAAAGTTCTTTGAAAATGGATAAAAAACATATTTCTGTGAGAAAAATTATGTTTTCTAACAGATTTCAGTAGTTGACCAACATTTCAAAGTTTTTAGGTTCATTATTTTTTAGTATTTTTAATTTGAGCACCCAAAAATGTCAGGTGGCTCAACCAAATATATGAAAATATATTTATATGTTCCTGTTATTTTTTCTGTGTGAAATTATTGGCAAGTATCTCTCAAGTGTCTGTAGTGACTCATACATTTTCATTTTGTGTGTTTCATTTCTTTTATTNCCACCTGACATGGAAATTGTTCCAGTCACCAATGAAGTGAAAAAACCTTTTTTATCAGTATTTCAGAGAAATCTACAAACTTTTCCACTTGGTCACAAATGTCATTTGGGCTCCTCTGGCTGATGCAGTTTCCTGTTTCCTGTTTTATTCTCTTCACTTTAAAATAAAAGTCTAATGTTACGGTTGCACCACCCTGACATTTGACAAGGTGAAAATTACGGGACAAAAGTTTTTTAAATTTCTCAACAGCTTTAAAATTCTTTTTATGTGCAAAGAATGTTTTATTTAAAAAGGTTCAAGCATAAAATAATGCCACTGTATTTTTAATTTCCATTTACAATAACTGACATTCAATTTTTAGAGTTTAATTACTGTGGATACTTGTCAGGACGGTTGCACCACCTGACATTTTGGGGGTTTGAGGAACCAAAACACAAAAAAACATGTTATATTTTAATAGTTTAAAGATGTGTTCAAATAACACAGGTTTCATAGAATAAAGAAATACATGTGATGAAATACTCAATTCATGATGGAAGGAAATATTGCACTCGGACACAAAAAAAGGGACGTCACGTCATTGACCCATATACAGAAAAAAATACATCAAGTTAAATTAAGTTAAATGTCCCAAACTCACCCTGGGAAAACTTCATCTTGAAGGAACCTCGTCATACAAACAGGGTCTTTAGTTAAAGAGATTATCCTGAGCATCTCAGCCACCTGAGGAGAAGTTAAAATTGACTTGTTAATTCATGATTTCTATTGTAGTCAGAGTTCAAATAATAAACATCTCTGAAGACTAACACACTCTCCTACTTCTGGTGTCTTAGATAAAGAATATACACCAATAACAGTGCTAACTTTCATAAAACTGATGTAATCTTTCTCTAAATAAGAACTTAAAAATGAAGGATCTTACCTCCTCTGCCATCTGCTCAGCATCCAGTGAGTCTGTCTGCTCAGAGGAGAAAAGTTTACACAGCTCCAGCCTCAACATAACCTGCAGTTTACACCTGGAGGACAAAACCTGGATTACTGACACCATGAATAACTGATTTAAATAGAGACAAGAATAATTTCTATTTCATGTTCTGCCACAAAAAGAACAAAATATGGAAAGAAAAAAGCACTAACTCTGCGACTTTGCTGTCAACATCAGCGTTTGCGCCGTATTCCTGTCTGATTGATTTGCCCGTCTTGTGGAGATGCTGCTGGACAAACTGGGAAGTTTTCACCTGCAAGGAAAGTTTCAGAGCCAAATCAATCACAAACCACTGTTTAAACTGCAGTTAACTTCACACAGTTATATTTAGATATACTTGTGATGTTCAGGGTTTAATTGGTTGTGGTTTTTGTGGAACATTATCTATTGAGCTTCATGGAAAAGAAAAACATTTTCATAGGTGTAATAAAGTCTTACCTTCAGGTCTGATTCTGGCTCCAGGAAGGATTTCACTGCATCCAGTAGCTGCTGAACAGACGTGAGCAGAGACGACTCTCTCTCTGCCACAGTTTTCTCATAACTGGACTTCAGATGTGCCAGCAGCTCGGTCTCACTGGTGAAACCTGTCGGAGGATGAGAAAACATCACTTATTCTGCCTCTAGTGGTTCCCAACCTTTTCCAAATCAGGACCCACTTTTAAAGCTCAAAAATATTTGAGGCCCACCTCCAACCCAATACATACCACTATATACGTTTTTTTAGAACCTAATTTATAACAATGACCCAAAATAAAATTTCAAAAAATGTAATAAAACCCAAAATGTGATATCTGGTAGATAATAATGAAACAGATGTTAAGCCGAAAATGTAGTAAATTTTTGCCCAAATTATGACAACTTGTTACATTCTGGTGCAATTACTATATTTTGGGTTTTACTTTATGCTTTTTCGTTACATTTCGGGCTCAGCACACCGGTTACACTTTTGACATTTTTTGAAAATTTGGGATTTATTACAATTTTTTTCAATGACATTTCAGGTTGTTGTTATTTTTCAGGAATAACATGCTTTCTTAGGGGACTTTTTTTCGTATATTAAAATCAGAACTGTTTTAATTTCCTTTAACACTTAACTGAGTTAAACATGAATGTTGTTATTTGTATTTGTATCTTAATTTTTCTATTTGTACTTTGTATCTTTATATAATTACACTCCAATAAAATACTTGTTTGGAAATTATTTCGCGACCCACTTGCTGTACCTTCGTGGCCCACCAGGGGGCCACGGACCAAAGGTTGGGAATCGCTGCTCTAGTGAAAAAGTGACACTCACTGATGCTTTTGGCTCCTTCAGGTCGTTTCCTGTCACTGGACCTTCTTTTGCCGGGTCGTTCTGACCCTCTGCTCTCCGGCTGCTCGGCCTCGGCCTGGTTCTTCTGGGCTTTGACGTTGAGTCGGGCTACGTTCAGCATCTGCAGAGAGCGGCTCATGGTCTTCATCTTCTGTTTCACTGGTGTGCGCTGGGTGCCACCTGCAGCTCAGAGAAGGGAAATGATAAAGAAGCAGCTTCACTGTCATGTGCAAATCTTCATTTAATGATGCTGGAATTTGGAAACGTTTCGTGCAAAGAGCTTTCTTACGTTTCTTGCCCCTCTTGGCGTCTGTGCCCTGAGATGTTTGATAAAGTTCAGCGAGATCACTGATGAGTTCTTGTTGTAAAACAGATGACTCCTCTTCTTCTTTCTGCTCCGGTGCTGCATGAAGCAACCTGATCAACACGGGTTAAAAATAAAAAGCGTAAGAGACAAATTCAATATTTGGTGACTTAAAAGGAAACATCTGAAGTTTTCATCCTCTTACCTCATTGACTCCATTAAATGAGGACTCACTCCTGCCTGATCAGACTGAGGGAACCAACTCTCCAACACGCCTGCTGTCAGAGGACGGTGACTGACTTCCTGCTGAGCCCATTCAGGAACCTGATCATCTCCTGACATGTCTAAAAAATTAAAAAAACTACATTAACATTCCATGGGAAATTTAACAGGGCTCCTGCAGATTTCCACAAGTCAAATTTAAGACTTTTCAAGACCTTTTTAATGCCACCTTGAATGAAATTTAAGACCAAAAACACTATAAATGTAGTCGATGGCTGGGGTTTCCTGCTGTATTACAACCAAATCACAGCATGTGTGTCACTAACTGAGACTTATTCAAGTTTACTTTTTGTCTGCTTATTGCAACACTGCTTACACGTTCAAACCTTTGTCAGCAAATGACGTTGATCACAGAGAGTGTCGTGTTTCTGGCAACTGCAGCTGCTGCAATACTGCAAAACAACTGAAATCTAAGCAAGTGTTTGTTTCTTATTCTTAGTCTTTTTGGACTTCATATGAGCTACACTTACCAGATGAGTCCAGAGATAAGTCTTATTTCGAGATATTAAAAGACAAAAATTATGCCGGAATCGCTTGTAACTTGGGGAAAAAAAATCAGCGTTTCTTGAAATCCAAATTATGTCTTGATACAAGAAAATTTTCTCTTACCCCAGGACTCATTAACCTATAATCTAACAGGGTACCTGCAGGTTTCAGCAAGTCCGATTTAAGACTTTTTAAGACCTTTTTAATGCCACCTTGAATGAAATTTAAGGCCAAAAACACTACAAATGTAGTTGATGGTTGGGGGATCCTGCTGTATTACAACCAAATCACAGCATGTGTGTCACTCAATGAGACTTTAAAGTTCACTTTTTGTCTGTTTATTGAACGTAAAGTGTTCCTCGGTGCTCTTTGGTTAATGGCTGAATGTAACAGTGCAAATAGTGACTCAGGTAACAGATAATGTATATCAGCAGCTTATAAGACAGTATCCACTCTACATCACCTTCTCGAAAAGTCCCACGGAAAAAATAAAAAACAATAACACATTAAGAAATCCCGCCCTGACAAATTTAAGACCTTTGAGTGATTTATCCAAGACCAGAATATAACATTTTAATGAATTTAAGACTTTTTCAAGGAAGCACAGGAACCCTGTCCAAAATGAAAAACTACTATTAGACAAATTTTTTTTCTGTCGTCGCCCCCACCCTCTGGTGCGCCTTACCACAACACGTGAGCCTGCCCAAACCTGACCACATTCAGAACACATCTTTTTTAAAGTGTTTAAGTAAGTGTAAGTGTAAGTGTTTTAGTGTTTTGTTGTATATTTGTATATATTTATTATTCTCATTTCTATGATTGGGCTTGCTCCGGGACCAGAGTAACCTAATTTCGTCCCACCCACATTTTACATGGGTTGAATGACAATAAAACTCCTTGAATCCTTATATGTCTAACTTCTCTTAAATGTATTCCATGCTTTTATTTTGTCTTGTTTTTGTTATAGGTTTTATTATTGTGTTGTTTTACTTGATGTTTTTATCCTCTGTGAAGTGTCTTTGAGTGTTCAGAAAAGCGCTCTATAAATACAGTTTACTATTACTATTATTTCCTCCATACCATCCACACCGTCACCGTCTTTCTCCATCATGTCGTACACGACCCCCAGAACGCTGCTCACGACCTCCGGCAGCTCAGCTGAGGTGTCGGCCGAGGTGGAGGTGAAGTTTTCAGGAGAAGGAAGCTGATCGAGCTGAGTGATCCCAGACTGTAGAACGGTGAGCAGAGCTGAGGAGGGTGACAGCGGGGAGAGGACGGCTGTGCACGCCAGGCCGCAAACGTTCACCTCAGAGAGCTGCAGGAGCATCAAGAGACAAAAGAACAACATGAATCAGGGGATGTAGACTGTGGCAGGCAGCTTGGTGCTTCCAAAGCCCTTTTGTGCAGAGAGACGTCTCACCATGTGCAGACCACGAGCCGACAGTTCCCTCAGGAGTTGCTGGAGGGCGGCAGCTTCTTCCTGATCGCTGCCCCCGGAGCACTGGAGCACCCACGACTCTGTAAAGGTCTGGATCAATGACGAGGCGTCCCAGCCCTGCAGCACTCCTCTGAGACTCACTTCCACTGAGTCAGGGAGAAGCTTCTGCCCACGAGACACTGGCTCAAGCTGGATCCCACAGCTCTGTAACACCTCACCTGGAGAAGAGAAGAAAAACAAAAATGAAAAGAATAAAAGCAGTTCCTTCTGAATAAATGATGATATGCCTAAACCTTTTTGCATGGCACATGATGCATATTTCATTTTGGCTTCTGTGTTGAGTTCATGTCTTTTGTTCCCATTTTCTTAACTTGCCAACTTGGCGCTGTCATTGAGACTTTAATGTGCAGCAAATCATTCCAGATGCGATCAGGAGGCTGAGAAATAGCGTTTCCGTGGAACAGTGGTTTTTAAATGTCAGACATTTAAAAGTGTTTTTTTTCCTGCTCCTGCCAGCAAGTTTGGTATCGCAAGGGCTAAACATGTTGAAATATATATTTATACACATATGTAGCTGGAGAAGGTTGGGAACCACTGTTCTATACATTTTTTCCTACATTTAAGTTATAACCACACAAGAAGATCCAGAATCCAGCCTGCTGTAGCTTCCTGTTTACAAACATTAACTTCAGCATCACCAACCTTGCCCCCAATGCAGAACACCACCAACGACAGGAAAAGCCAGGCCATGGAGCCGCTCGGAGGACAGCAGGTATCTGACGCTCGACCTGAGTGAGAAGGCGTCTCTACCGAAGCTCAAGTCTGTGTTTTGAGAACTGCAGAGGTTCAGCAGCGCAACCACAGGGATCACTTTGCCTCCCGCCAAAGCCAAGACCTCTGAGAGTTTGTCAAAGCCCAGGTGATCCTCACACTTCATGACCTGCAAGAAGAGAACAGGTGAAATGTTACGGTCGAAAGTGACACAGTGATAACAATGAAGACTGGGGGTCAAAATTTAGTTTGTTCTTTTAAGTGTCTTACAGGTTTCAAAGGTTATACCAGGTTTCAAAACATCTCATGGTTTCTCGGTTCAAACAATTAAGGTGCTGTTGCTCCTTAAACCAATGTAGCGCATGTGATAGGAGTAGGCACCATGTTACTGTACGTACTTCCAATAGAGAGGCGAGTGGATGATCTCTAGAGCAGGGGTTCCCAAAGTGGGGGTCGCGAGACGCTGGAGGGGGGTCGCAACATGATTTCAGTGTAGAGGGAATATCCACAGCTATCCCAGACCACAACTAAGGTACTAACGCCGTTTGGCTCTACATACCTGTGTGAAAAGACTTTCTTGGCCCTGACATTTATTAAAAATAAATACATATCGTGTGTGAGCGTGGAGGATGATCTCAGAGTGGCCGTCTCCAAAATTAAACCCAGAATGAACTTGCTGTGCTCCACGCATAGTGCCCATCCATTTCATTAGGTGAGATAAACACTGAAACATATATCCCAAAAAGTTAAATTGCACTGCAACAATGTTCACGTTTATGCAGAGCTACAGTTTGTGACTATTACTTAAACTGAATTATTCTTGTTCTAATATGGAAATGAAAGTATTGTACCAAAATTGAGTTTGCACACGACTGCAACAGTGTTCGTTCACAAATTACAGAGAAATAACTTTGACATATTCTGCTTTTATTTCATCTTAAACTGTTACATGTAAAATCATAACATGGTTTTCAGGCTGTTGGTCTTTTTGGTGTTGTCATAATGCCCATGTTTGGAGACGCTTACTAGTACATGTGTCCTACGCGCACGTTTTCTTATGCTTCAGTCACCTCTGGGGATAGTGGGGGTCACTGGTCTCTGCCACCTTTGTTTTGGGGGTCACGGGCTGAAAAGTTTGGGAACCCCTGCTTTACAGCCCGACTAATTAATCCATGGGGCCGATTAATTCCACCATTACCTAACAAAAAACTATAACATAGCATTCTAACGTAGTGTAAGATGCTTTTTTGTGAAATAAACAGAGATAAATGCCCCTGTCAATACACACCTCCACCCTTCTCTAATGAAAGACCATCATGCAGTGTTTTGACCTTGATGTGTCAAACCCAAAATCATATTATATTTGGGTATTATAACAGTTTGTGTTCGTATACAGTATATCAATGTTCTTATCTAATGTATCAGCAGAAATGTGGGATATCGGCTTTCTTTTGCCCCCAATATCGGTATTGGCATCGGCCCCAAAAATTCCATATTCTCTGCAATTGAGTGTGTTGGGAAAATATATCAGTATCATTAATTTGTTAAATGAGTCGTAAAATATCAGGATATTGGCCACGAATCCAATATCATGCACCCCAACTTGTAGTAATATGATTTTCTCTCTCTATAATCAAACACTTGAGTACATAAAAGTAAAAAAAAAAAAGCAACAATAACTATGCACAAATGTTTTGTTATGAGTTGGAAGTGGGACAAACCTTCAGCAATTTGTCTTTGCCTTGATGAGTTCAATACAACTTTATTTCGCCTGGCATCGAATGCACTTGTTCGTATTTGAGAATTGGTGGAGACGGCAAAGATTTAACTTTAAATTTGACCCTTAAACCCCACCCAATAATCTGCCTGGGCCAATGATGGGCGCAGGTATCAGCATTTGACGCATATCAATGTGGGAATAAACAGCCAATGACATTTTAAAACTGGGTTATTTTGGCTCTCATGCTGGCTGGTGTCGTCATGGAGGTCTCAATGTGCCATAAATCAATTTAGCCCTGCTTGACTCAAGCTAAAAGCTGAAAAATAGCATTTCAAAATAACCTACTTTAGTGCTGAGAATCTCATTTAAATTGTTGATTAAGATCAGGCATATTTCTAGAGAGGACTTTTTCAGGCTCCTTGAAAAGTCCTCACAGTCCCTTTAATAAACAGAAGCTTAAGGCATTTCAACAAAGTTCAGTGTTGATGACTCAAAATTTTGATATCAGTATTTTCAGGTTTGCTGCAGATGAATATTGGCTTTTTTTTTTTTCCTTCTTTTCTTTCCGTCTGTATTTGTGTTGTTATTTTACTTGTGTGCTCCTGCTTTATTTGTGGGAAAATGGGCCCCCTGTTACAAGCTTTAAATAGCTTCTTTGGGGTCACCCTTTCCACACATCCACTGTGAAATCTATTGTAAATATGTATATGTATGTGTATACTTATATTTATATGTATGCATGTGTGTGTATCAGTGTTAGCCAAGGTTGATGTGTGTGAATAAACTAAACTAAACATCAAAGACTTGGCTCGACACTGTTGTGGTAATGTGATTGACAGAGATGATAAATGGTGAAATGGTGAAG
Organism: Thalassoma bifasciatum; assembly: GCA_008086565.1. NCBI lineage: Eukaryota > Metazoa > Chordata > Actinopteri > Labriformes > Labridae > Thalassoma > Thalassoma bifasciatum. The sequence continues at coordinate 167,385 of RPOG01000627.1, forward strand.
CTTAAGGCATTTCAACAAAGTTCAGGGTTGATGATTCAAAATTTTGATATCAGTATTTTCAGGTTTGCTGCAGATGAATATTGACTCCAAATATTGGTTATCGGCTTCATCTCTGCTGCTTACATACTGTTGATTTCTGGATTATTGAAAAGCTGTGTCTGATGCAAAATTGTAAGGTCTGTTATATCCTCACCTGTGTATATGACCTGCTGTCAATCCAGTGCAGCACCACCTGTTTCTGCACCATCATGTCCTGCAGGCCCCTGGAAATCACCTGCTCTGCCACATCTGCACTCAGGTCATGCTTTCCTAAAGAAAGATAGTCCACAAGTTGTGTCCTGGAGCGTGGACACTCAGAGACAATAAACACCACATTATTCCCATTGTTTGAAACATCATCCTCCTGTGAAACACTGGACTTCCCTGCATGTCTGGATGTCCTGGGCTTCAGAGACACTTTGGTTGGGGATGTGATGTCTGGTCTGTCCCACTGGAAGTCTAAGAGAGTTTCTTTAAGAGCATTTTGCACTGATGCAGACTGATGTCTCTGCTGGGAAACACACACTTTGTCTTTGGTGTCAAACTTTGCTTCAAACTCTAATTCAAAGTCCTCGAAAGTTTTGTGGCGAAGCTCCTTGAAGTCGGATCCTCTTGATATGAGACGATTGTTACGACCAGCCTTTGATTGGAAGAATTTATAACCCCATCGGACTTTATCTAATCCGTATTTGCAGCTGAAGTGAAGCAGAATTTGCAGAATTCCTCGTTTCAATAAATGATTCCTGACCTCAACCTGATCACCAGAGCTGAAATCTTCATAATCCACATCGATAACAAACACCAAGTTATGGAGCATTAAAGCCATACCGTCAGCTGTGGTGTTTCACGATAATCCATGTACAAAAGAGGAGCTTGATTAAAAGTAGTCCAGTCCGCTGTCATTAGTTCAACACCTTAAATTTCACTGTTTGTGGACACGATGTCGCCATTTACAGCGTTTTATAGTTAGTGTTGTCCGTTACCACGCAAACTAACCAACAAAACGCGAATTAATGTACCGAATTACATCGCTGAACATTGTCTGTCAGCGTTAATTCCGTACAGTACAAGAAAATAACAAAACAATAACACTTAACGTGTACTCAAACTGCTAAAACTTCATTTTAAACGTCTATAATATTCGCCATTTTGTCGTCACCATCGTTCTGCTCTAACGTTCGCGCTCCTTCAACGAAATCCCGCCCCTTCGCTGTGATTGGTTACACCTCGTTACAGGCGCGACCCGATTGGTCTAAAATGCACCAAGAGACTTGAGGGGAAGTCTTATGATGACTTTTGCTTGGACAGATGCGCTGTCAATCAAATTTAGACCGACTCGTTTTTTACCGTCTATGCTCGTATTACTTCGTGAAACGTTTACAGATACGCTGGAGTTGTTGCTGAATCCAGAAAAAATAACAAGTATGAAGTAAAAACGTGACATATAAAATCTTAAATGAGCATAACTGAGAAAAAAAAATATAACAAATTGTTGGTAATCGACCTCGACAGTTATAGCGACCCTTTGGAATCAACTCAAATTAGAATATTTGCATTTTGGCCACACTCAGTGTACACATATCTGTTAATTTCGAAATGTTTGAGGTACTTTAATCTTTTTGTATTGTGAGTATTCATTTCTGAATAAGTAAAGTTCCATACTTTGTTCTGAACGATGATATCACGTTGTAGAGCTGTTCAAACAGGATAAGTTTGCACTGATAACTTGGAATTACGAGCATTCGGGGAGTGCTTGAATGCATCAGCAACAGGCGCATTTTGCCTTCGTTCAATTTGTAATAAAAATAAATAACTAACTAAATAAAATAATAATAATAACGGTATTATTTTCATCATCATCATCATCATCATCATCATTATTATTATTATTATTATTATTATTATTATTATTATTATTATTATTATTATTATTATTGGTCTGGACGATTATTGTTTTTAGAATAGAATAGAATACAATATTTTTTAATTGATCAAATATTCCAAGTGCAAAAGATGCAACAATAAAATAGAATACAGTTGAATAAAAGTCAAATACAAATAAGATGAGAAAAAAAGAGCTTAAAAAATTAGCTTAAAATTAGCTAATAATAACAATAATAATAATAATAATAATAATAATAATAATAATAATAATAATAATAATAATAAAGACTTCATGTAGTTATTCAAAATGAGTAATTTAGAAAAAATATAAAAATAGCACTATTTACAAACAATAAAAATAACACTATTTACAAAAAATGATGGTAATGATGGTATTTTCTTAAAAATACTTTAATGTCAGATGGAAAAAATAATTTTATGTAAGTTAATAAACTACTCATTCCTGTTGCGATTAAAAGCAGGTTTATGCATCTTTCATTTGTAGGTGCTGTTAAGAAATATACTCACATTTCATGCAAAAAAGGGGAGCAAATGGAAAATGCAGGAGAATGTTCAAATTCACTGATACAGTTGTAATTTGTCCTCATGTGGATATTCAAACAGCTGCAAACATACTCAAAGATAGTAGATACCAGATTTTGTGTCAAGGTAATCAGCTATGCTAAATAAAAATATGTGTCAAGATAAGATTATATGTTTTAGGAAACAAAATGAACCAGGAAATAGCAATTTACTTTACTCCCCTGGTCTACAGATGCCTTCTCTGGTGTGCCAAGTAAAGCAGTGAGAGCTTGGCATCCTTTACCACTCTGTCTTTCACAGCCTGAATGGAAAAAAAGAAAAACGCTTTCAAAGCAACATGGCTTTGATCTGGAGGCCTGGGTTTTATCACTAGTTTTCCAAAGTTCCCACAAGTTTCAAGCAAAGACGAATGCTCTTACTCTGTTTTAAGACCTAAAAGTGCCAATATACGTGTGTCCTATAGCTGACCCCACAATGATTCCTGTAAAGTCTGTTTGCTATTTTAAGGATAGACAGATAAAGAATTAACATTCATCTTTGTAATCAGCCATAACATTTTTTTCTGTCATGACAAATTCATCTATTTCAATCTGAGGACCTGAAGGAAAACCAGAAAAAGAAAGAATTAAAGAAACTGAGCTCTTTGGAGAGGAGGTATGTGGGTCACCTTATGTTTTGCATCTGTAATCACCTCTTTTCTGCAGCACCAGGGGGAGATGAAGAGCTTGAAAAGCTCAGAAATAGAGAAAGAGAAATGAAAAAAAAAAAAAAAAAAAAACCTGCTGAATGTTCCAGACTCTGCTCACTCTGTCCTCAAGACATGAGACCAGGATGTAGGTCAGGGATGCTTTCAGGAGCTGCTGCTGCTGCTTCTGAGACTAAAAACACAGGCAGAGGATAAAAGTGCATGCAAGTAATCAGAGCAGACTACCTGATCTAAACTAGAGTAAAAGTGATGCAGCTTTTATAGGGGTCAAATTTTGTGCATCTAGCTGGTGCAAGGACTGATCTAAATGTTGAGGCAGCTTTAAAAAATGAGAAGCACAATGGATTTCAGAATATCAAATGTTTGAAATGTCAAAACTGCTTCACTAAACACTTAAATATACTTTCTCTCTCAAGGTGCATCTATGTCACTGTTTGCTCCATTAACGCTTATTCACTTCCTTTACTGTGCAATTCGCTCAATGTGCATTTACATCACAGGAATACAGTGTACAATGTAATGTCTAATGTAATTATATGTGTCTGTTGATTCTGAAATTATTAATAAAAAAGACCTTGATTAAAAGTTGTGGCTTTGTGGTTGATGTTTCAAACACTTGACAAAAAAAAATTGATATTAAGAGTTGAAATATCGATATTATATTGGACGTCAAAATACAGCGGTATATTCTTGTATAGAGATTTTTTCACACCCCTACTGAAAATATGATTATTCATACAAGGAAATAATTGGAATATTAAAAAAAAAAAACAAGAGAAAGGAAGGCTGTATTAGAAGTGGTGTCTTTGTGATTGATGTTTCTTTTTTTTTCTTTTTTTTTGTAATTATTTCTGTATTGAGAAAGAGCAAACATTTTACAGTCAGCAAATATTCTACACTGTGTATTAGGCAAAATAAGCTTACATTATCTAATTCTTCAAAGTTTTTTTTTTAAAGCAAACTTCAGACATAGAACATAACAAGTGCAGATATCAGTTCAAAGATCTAAAAGGAGGAAATAATGTAAAAATAAAGTCAAGAGCAAACCAAAATAATAATAAAAAACACATCTTCACTCATTTATAACATTCAGTCAGATGAAATCTGGCCCAAAGGGTTAAACATATTCTGTCCATTTAGACCAGATTGTGTAAAATCTTTCCTTCTGAACTTTTTTGTGATCAATGTTTCAAACTCTAGACAAAAGTTTGTTTCCTGTTCCTGCAGAGTTTGTCCTAAAATGTCTACTGTCCTGTTGAAAAACTCTCGTTTTGCTGTGACCTCACTGCAAAAACAGAAATCTAAGCAAGTCATTATGTCTTATTTGTAGTAAAAATTGTCTTGTTGTTCTTAATTTGAGCCACACTCACCAGACCAGGTTATAAAAATGTCTTATTTCAAGTTATTTTAAGACAAAAATGAGGTGTAAATTGCTTGTAACAAGTAAAAAAAATCAGCCAATGGGATAAGACGAATTCGCCCGGGAAGTTTCTTGAAATTAGAAAGATGTCTTAAAACAAGAATCTTTTATCTTATCCCATTAGCAGATTTTTTTTTACTTGTTACAAGCAATTTACACCTCGTTTTTGTCTTTAAAAAACTTGAAATGAGACATTTTTACGACCTTGTCTAGTAAATGTGGCTCAAATCAAGAATAGAAAGACAAATTTGACTAAAAATGCGACATAATGACTTGCTTAGATTTCAGTTTTTGCTGTGACCTTTCAGTTGAAATAAACAGCGGCCTCTTGGATTTCCATCCTACCCTCTTTGTTTATTTGACCTCTGACCTACAGTTTTGTTTTATAGCGTAAACACTAGAGGGTTCAGTGGGTCCCTTTGGAGTTCACTGCATATTTCACTGACTGCCAGGTCCGTGACCATCACACACACACTAAACAAATGTCAATAGATTCATCAAAATGCAACCAGGTTGAGTGTGCAGATGTGAGACAGAAGCAGAGCAAACGCACAGCGGGCTCTTTAACACAACGCTCTTTCAACTCGTCTGAGAAGTGTTCCACATATCATTCCTGCTGACCTGGGAATGAGCGCTCGTTACGACAGCAACCTCGCCAAGATGTAAATTAAATCCTTCAACGTCACTGAAGTGGGACAGACCTGATTCAGGGACGTTTTCTGATACTGCTGACCCTAAAAATAAATCCTTCTGTCCCTGCAGACTGGTTCCCTGGCTCCTGTGTGGACTGCAAATAAGGCAGAGGACTTGGCTTCTTGCTGGGACATTTCTTTTCAAAAATAATATTTACACTCCAGCCCTTTTTTGGAGAGATTTTGGTGCTGAAGGGAACATGAAAACAGCGTGCAATAATGTTGCTGCAGGAACTGAACAGGCCATCTGTTTTTCTTCGGGACATTTTCCACCTGATGTTTTCCAAATAAGTTAAATCAGGTGAAAAATAACACACAAGGTTGAAGACAGACTTAAGGGGATGTAGTGGTTAAACTTCAGTGTGCAAACTCATTAAAGAGGAAGATATTTCTGAGCTTTCTTTCACTGGTTAGATTGGAATAAAACAGACAAACTAAACAACTGTAAAGTACTTTTTATTGGATGTATTTTTAGCCAAATTTTGATGCGTTTTGCTCAACAAAGTTTTGATGCTCGCTTCATTTAAGGCCCAGTTTACTGGAAGAATCCGTGATCCATAAAAATTAGTCGCTGACGCAAACAGTGTTTAAACTTTAAACAAAGAGTGGCGTGGTGATCAGTCAGAGCGCAGATTAAAAGTTTATGTAATCTCTGTTGTTCCTCTCGCACTATGTAACGATGTGGGCAGAGTCATACAGAGCAAAGTTTGAGTTTCATATTTCAAGCTCATGAAACTTTCTAGTTCCAACTCAACACATCTCAGACTGTAAGTGACGCTTTTGACTGTAAAAAGAAGTTTCTTGCGGCTCCCAGCTTCAACTTGCAATGTTTTTATTATGTCACTGAAGAATTCATGTTTTAAATTATGTGTACATTCACATTTTCTGTCAAGGTCGCAAACCAAACCAAACCAAACCAAAGTCTTGCTGGTGACATCAGCTGACATCTTTTGGTGAATGTTTTCATCAGGATGTGAAAATGTGAGAGTTCATAAAACACATTAGAGGACACGAGACAAGATTAAAGTCAACAACTGGAGCATAAAAATACTTCAGAATACAGGATGAGAAATACTTTGAGCTAAAAACGTTGTTTGTTGGTGAAAATAGTCTGAATATGAAAAACAATCTTGATTAAATCCAGTTATCAATTCCGCCATAGAAACATCCTGACATATTTTGTCCATATCGCCCCCTAGTGGAGAACATTTTCATGGTCAGAAGCATAGACCGTATAATGCTTAGATTTCAGTTTTTGCAGTGCGTGAGCATTGTCCATCCATCCATGCTAATTATAGTTGCTGGGTGAGCAAGGGCTGATTTGGAGCCAGTCATAAAATGCCATATCGCCTATTTTTCTCAAGTGCCTCCTCATTTTGCAGCTTGAATTTTTTTTCAGAGAGTCCTGTATTTCAGCTGAAGTTATTTATAGGTTTTTCTTTGCATCCCTAACAATTTTCCTGTCAGTTGTAGCTGAAATGCTTGTTGGTCTACCTGACTGTGGTTTGGTTTCAACAGAATCCCTCATTTTCCACTTCTTCATTAGAGTTTGAACTCTGCTTATTGGTTCCTTAGATATCTTTTTATATCCCCTTCTTGTTTTGTACAGTTGGATTAACTTTTCCTGCAGATTCTTTAACAATTTTTTGATTCCCCCATGACTCAGAATCCAGAAATGTCAGTGCAGCACTGGATGAAAGATGCAAGAAGAGCTCAGAAACTCACTGAGCTTTTATACACACACTGATTATAAGCAAATAGATCACAGGTGAGGATGGTTACCTTTAGTAGACATTCAAACACATTTGTGTTCACGTGTGTTCATGATATCAGGACAAAATCAGAGGATGGAAACTTTTGATCAGGGTCATTTTGCAAGTTTCTGTTGTCATTATGATTTAAATAGAGTAAACTCATTTGTTTTCGTAAATGTCTTCACCCAACCACTAACCATGAGTGACAGAAAGGTTTTTATCGACCTGCCATTGGCTGCAGCAGAATAAAATGAAGGTTCTGGAGTGGCCATCTCAGTCACCTGACTTTGAAACTTTTGAACAGGGTCATTTTGGAAGTTTCTGTTGTCATTATGATTTAAAAAGAGTAAACAGTTGTTTGTTCATAAATATCTTCATCCAACCACTAACCATGAGTGACAGAAAATTTTTTGTGCTATCATTCGTATTCTTAGAGAAAAGGCCAAAAAAATCACAAATTCTGCCAGGGTGTGTAAACTCATGAGCTGTTATCCTAATAACAGCAAACAGAAACTAAAAGAAGCATATTATTCTGTACTTGTGAGGAAAGGGGAGTAATGTTTTACTTGGAGGATGGAATATTTTATATGAAAACAAAGTATTTTTCAGCATGTACACTGTGTTGTGTCTGTGTCCTGTCAGCTCTTTCTCATGAACTCAGCTCACACGTGGTCATTAACGTTCACTTCTTACAGCCGTGACGTGTTTTCAGCATCAAACCTCCATTAGAGGAAGTGAAACATCACCATGTGGACACTTTGTATTGGGTTGTAAGGTTAGTACATGTGAACCAACAGTACAGTTTGTTCCATGTGCTGCTGCTTTTCTTTAACAGATGATTGGGCTGTTTTGTTATTGTGCCGCCTGCCAGGCTGTTCGGAAACACGTAATGGAGGTCCCAGGATCACATGACCCTCCTTAAACCTCTCCACACTGCCTTTCTGTTGATTTTAAGATTAGAACAGTTGCTTTTAGAGATTATCCATGCCTGGTACCTGCCTTAGATTTTTTCAAGGATTAAAGTGGAAGATTTAACCCTGAATGAACGGAAGTGCAACTTTACAGCTTTGGCTCGAAACATTCTCTTTCTCTTCAGTCCCAGCTCCACGTTATTGAAGTTTTCAGACTGTGCATTTCCAGCTGAAGTGAGTGTGTGACGCAGTTAGAATCATCATAAATAAGAATCATTTGGATGACACTTCACTATGATGTCAGCTGAGAAAGTGGAAGTAAAGTGTTTTTTATTTATTCTCTTTTTTATATCTGAGTCAATGACAAAAAGAGGGTCTAACAACGTATTTTTTTTAAGTTCTTTGAAAATGGATAAAAACATATTTCTGAGTGAAGAATTAAGTTTTCTAACAGATTTCAGTAGTTGACCAACATTTCAAAGTTTTTAGGTTCATTATTTTTTAGTATTTTTAATTTGAGCACCCAAAAATGTCAGGTGGAGCAACCAAATATATGAAAATATATTTATATGTTCCTGTTATTTTTTCTGTGTGAAATTATTGGCAAGTATCTCTCAAGTGTCTGTAGTGACTCATACATTTTCATTTTGTGTGTTTCATTTCTTTTATTTGTGAATAAGATAAATAANTCAAGCATAAAATAATGCCACTGTATTTTTAATTTCCATTTACAATAACTGACATTCAATTTTTAGAGTTTAATTACTGTGGATACTTGTCAGGACGGTTGCACCACCTGACATTTTGGGGGTTTGAGGAACCAAAACACAAAAAAACATGTTATATTTTAATAGTTTAAAGATGTGTTCAAATAACACAGGTTTCATAGAATGAAGAAATACATGTGATGAAATACTCAATTCATGATGGAAGGAAATATTGCACTCAGACACAAAAAAAGGGACGTCACGTCATTGACCCATCTACATCTTTCTTCCTCTCTTCTTGCACAGTCTGTGTGACGTTAACTGCTCCGGCTGCACTGTCGCACACAATGACAGGCAGTAATTACGCCCGGGATGTGGTTAAGTGTGATACGAGCACTAGACAAACGATGAGTAATGTTTTTGTGAGGTACCAAGACCTTTATGTGAGCTATTAGCTGGTCTTAGCTCCTGCTGGCGTCCTATTGGTTGATGAAGCAGCAGGTTGGATTTCAGTTGTCACGTTTCCTTTACAGACAAGAAAGCATTTATTATAAACTAAACGAGACAAGAACACCAAACTAATGACTTCCTATCACAAACATCAAACCATCTCTGTAACTCTCTCATACACTCTCAATATTTCCGAAAATGCCCAGAAGCCACCTCTGTTCTGCAACCATTCCCAATATTCCTCAAGCTTTATGCTGTTCCCCAAAACAATGACACTTTTCATTGATTAAAATCTCAAGACTCAGTTGAAAAATTGCACCAATGTACATTTTGCAGTGTTGAATCCAAAAAAGTTTCTTAGTAGAGTTTTGAAAAAGGAGTGAGACAAAAAAAAAAAGGATAAGCAGTTTATTGAAAACAACGATTGAAGGTAAATAGTCTGTTCTTCAGGTGATCAGAAGTTTTGGATCATAACCTTTAAAAGACAAAATCTGCACAAAAATGTGGATTCAATGACATGATATTGAATCTCAACAGCTGCCAATAGATTGGTTAACACCTGCCAATCATTTGACAAGCTCTTCAACAGCTGCCAATTGTTAAGTGACACCTGCCAGTTGCACAGTGGCACCTACTAATGGTTGAGTGACACCTGCCGATTCCTCTGTGGTGCAAACCAATATCTCAGTGACACCTGCCAAAAAGTCAGTGAAATCCACCATTTGCTCAATAGTGCCTGCCAACTGCTCAGTAATACTTAACAATTGCTCACTGACACCTGCCAGAAACTCTGTGACACATCCCAAAATCTCTGTCACACCTACCAATCACTCACTGACATCTACCATTTGCTCAGTGATACTTGCCCATTGCTTAGTGACACCTGTCATTTGCTTAGTGACACCTACCAACCGCTCACTGACACCTACTTAAAAACTCAGTGGCAAATGCCAAAATCTCAGTGGCAAATGCCAAAATTTGTGTGGCACCTACAAACTGCTCATTGATATTTACCAATTGTGCCGTGACACCATCAATTGCTCAGTGACACCTGCCAAAAACTCAGTGGTAAATGCCAAAAAATGAGTGGTAAATGGCAACTGCTCATTGATATTTATAAATTGCGCCGTGATACCCTCAATTGCTCAGTGACACCTGCCAAAAACTCTGTGGCACATCCTAAAATCTCTGTCACACCTACCAATCGCTCACTGAAATCTACCATTTGCTCAGTGACACTCGCCCATTGCTTAGTGACACCTGTCATTTGCTTAGTGACACCTACCAGCCGCTCAGTGACACCTACTTAAAGTCTCAATGGCAAATGCCAAAATCTCAGTGCTAACTACCATTTGCCCTGTGATACCATCAATTGCTCAGTGACAACTGCCAAAATCTCAGTGGCAAATGCCAAAATTTGTGTGGCACCTACAAACTGCTCATTGATATTTACCAATTGTGCCGTGATACCATCAATTGCTCAGTGCCACCTGCCAAAAACTCAGTGGGAAATGCCAAAAACTTAGTGGCAAATGCCAACTGCTCATTGATATTTATCAATTGCGCCGTGATACCATCAATTGCTCAGTGACACCTGCCAAAAATTCAGTGGCAACTGCCAAAACTTAATAGAAGATGCCAAAATCTCAGTGACACATACCAATCGCTCAGTGACATCAACCATTTGCACAGTGACACATGTTAGTTGCTCAGAGACACCTTTGAATTGCTTAATTACACCTGCCAATCATTCAGTGACATCTGCTTCTTGATACTGAGTCATTTTCTAGACTGTTATCTCTATTTAAGTGTTTTCTTTTAGATTATTTAATAAACTTTATGTCTCATATCCATTTCTTCTTTTTGCATTTTAAAACTCTACTTAAAACCTTAGAGGAAAGAACATTATAAGGTATGAAAGAGGGAGTTCAGAGACGGCTGGAGATGATGTATTGTCTTTACGGGGCGTCCATCTCCTCTGTTATTGTTAGATAAACAGACTCTGACTTCGCTGTAAACTCTGCTTCGACTGCGCGCTCGCTCTGCTGGTGACGCACTTTCAGTAATGACAGGTTTTCATCATCCAGCTCTCACAGAGAGTCGCTGCAGCTCCTGAAGACCCGACTCTCTCCTAATCCACTCGATGACAAGTGAAACGTGATGCATGACTTCCATGGGGGCGCGAGTCAGCGGCGTGTTGCAGAGTGACACGACGCTGCAGAGGCTTAAGTAGAAAACCTGCTGGAGCTGCAGCTTTGGTGGCTCGGCTTAAAATAGAGTCTGATGAAGTTGGTAAGATGAGAGGGATGTTTTCTGCAGAGGTATGATGGCTCCTGTGTTGGGATGTGATGTGAGTGTTGTAAGGAGATGTAATCTCAGAGGAACACAGATGAACTGACAACTTGACCTTTTCAGTTCACAAATAACAACAATCACACACGACACAGACACAAATGTAAATGTCCAGGCAAAAATGCAGCTTGTTTTGTGTTTAATTCAATAAAAAAGGCTTTAAATAGTCAACATCCTCCTCTCTAAACTATCTAAATCACTACTTCAGTTTATAGATAACAACAGCCATGACATTAAACTTAATTTTGGACTTAATCCAAATAATTTAAAGGGATATTCCAGTGTTTTGAATTGGGGTTTTATCAGTTTCATGTCACGTATTGTTGTATTAACGTCAGTAGATGTCAGTCAGCTCAATCCCTCCTATTTCAATTTTTATATTTTTGAATATGCAAATTGTACAGGGCTTCCTAATAAGTACCAAACAATTTCAAAATAGCACATATAAATGAAATCTTTAGGAAGACAAATAATATTTCAATATCATATAAAGTCATTATCAGAATGAAAAAAATGACTTATTTGAAAAAGGAGTGAGTAGAAACATAGCTTATTAACACCTACCCCTTTCACTTAATATGAATATTATATACATACATACACCTCTATACACACATACACATATACCCGTACAATCATACACACAGAAACTCATACATACACATAAACAAATACATATACAATCCATGCCCATAGATTTACGTACACATATTTACTCGCATACATATCAGTATACATTTACACATTAAACCCCTTATCAATTGATAACTGATAATATTAATGAATGACTATCACCCATTGCACCTACTTGTCAATAGATTTTTGTACATTTTTTGAAACTGGTGGTTCGAAATACAGTCGGTCTGACTCTCACTGACCCCTCCCCCAATGACACTTATCACTTACATTATACACAACCGCTTATTTACATTGTCATGCTCGACTTCCTCTTTAAAAGTAATCTTATGTGTTGATCTCATTAACTCATAGGGTACATATTTGTGTATATTTATTTTACTTTTGCTTGAAAACACTATTGTTTTTTTATATTCTTAAAGGTGGGATCTGCAGGAATTTTCGTAACTGACTATAAACACAACATGCGAACTTGGCTCCTCCTCCTCCTCCTCCTCCATGGCTCAGTGCCAGCAGCAGCTCATGCCCATTACCTCCAACCGTAGCTACATAAACACACTTAGCAGCCCGGTGAGCACCTGCAGCATTGAGTTTCGACTTGGGATTGACTTAAGAGCCGTACATCTGACTTCCTGCAGGCAAATGAGGAATCCTGCAAATATTGTATCATTATTTCTCCACGTTTCCACCACAACCATAGCTTCCCACTGGCTAACATCAACACACAAAGTCACTCCGACGCGCCGTGATTGGCTGGGGTCACCACACCTACTCTCCGCCCAGAAACATCCTGAGCCAACCAAAACATCAACTAACAGTCAGAAGAAGAGACACAGACACTGACACACATGTATAGAGGCTCATAGATGACAATTAAGCAAGTTTATTCCCATAAAAGTTGATATTTTATTTTCAGGAAAATCCTGCAGACCCTACCTTTAATATAACTTTATTAGCGCCCTCGTTGATTCTTAACTATTTGCACCAACAGACTAAGACAAATTCCTTGCAATGTAGAAACCACTTGGCCATAAAACTGACTCTGATGTTTGAACAGGAACTAAAAATTCCTGGAACATTTTTTCAAAACGCAGCTCATGAGAAATGGCGGCAAATAGGTTTGACTGAGTCTGCCAGTAATTTGGTGCATTTTGAGGGACTCTGACCTAAGCAATTGACAGCTTTCCTATTTAATGTAGAAGAAAAAAGCAGAAAATCAAATCAAAAGTTGCAACTCCAGGTATCTGCAAGGCCAATGACTTTAAAAAAAAGAAAGGAAAAAGTTTCACCCCTGAATCAGAAACTGAAACAGAAATAAAAAAGAGAAACCCTTTTCATCCTTAAAAATATTTATTAAAGTTCATAAAACAAATCTTTTTCACATATATGTATAAAGTGACACAAATATACAGTATGAAGGTTATTTTCTTTAAAAGTCAAAGTGACTTTAGAAGTCAGAAAGAGACACAAATGTCACATCTACAGCTCCACTTGATTATGAGAAAAGAAAAGAATAAATAAAGACATTTGAAAGGCATTTTTTGTTGAGAAACCAGAGACGCTGAAATTATGTTTTTCCCACTGAATCAGTGACGTCCAGGTCACACTAACGAATATTTACAGTGTGATAAGTCAGACTGGTCGGGTAAAAAAAAAGTTTAATAGGAGCACAAAAATACCTTTACATCTTCAAAGTGGAAAAATATAATTAAGTTTCCATCGTTCAAGTTTTCCTGACAGAGCTCTAGAGTAGAAAAGGAATAAATCTGAAGAATGTTGTGTCGTCTGCTACTTTACACTCGTGGTAATTACACGGCAGAGTCATCATCAGCCTGTGGCACTGACACAGTCCTGTACAGGTGTGCAGCAGGTGTTTCTGACCTACTGTGTGATGTTAGTAGAGATTAAATACAGACTTCTGTTTGACAGCAGCAGCTCACACAGGCAGGAAGGCCAGTTTGGTTCAGTTCAGTTGGCCTCCGTTTGAAGCAAAGCGAGGAACACGAGCGTCTTTCACTGCGTGGAGTCGGAGTCACTGGAGTCCAGATTGGCTTGCGTGGATGTGGCGGTGCAGCTGCCGTGAGCGGCGGGGGGACAGTGGAGGGTCTGCGTGCTTCGTCGCAGATTCTCCAGAGACTGCAAGAAAGACCGGCGTGCCCTCTCCTCCTCCAGCGGCGAGGAACCTTCCTCTTCGACCTCTGCGATCTCAGCGAAGGTGACCGGCTGGGTTTTGAAGCGAGCTTCTCGTGACCTGCGGGAGCGGCTCTTGCCCCTCGCCGGGCCCTTGGGGACCGGCAGCTGCTGGGGGAACTCCTCCATCGCCGAGGCCATGAGGTGAGCGGGCAGGACGTGGAAACCGGAGGCCTCCATGACCATCTGACGCACGGCAGCCATCGATGACACAGATCCACAGGTGTGCAAAAAGAATCTGGAAGAAGAAGTCCTCTGAAACTGTCTCTCCTTCTTAAAGACGAGAGCAAGAGTTCATCCAAAAGCAAAACAAACGCTCCTCAAACCTCCTCGTCCAGCTGTTTTTTTAACGCTCTGCTGGTTCTCTTCTCTTCTCTGTGAGTGCTTCTGTTTCAGCTCCTCTCTCTCTCTCTCTTTCTCTCTTGGCTGTGTCGTGTGTGTGAATGTGGCTCTGCTGAAGCTAATGTCAGCGACAGCTCCAGCTTCCTTTTTTATAGCAGCTCACGACCCACTCACTCTCTCTCCCTCTCTCTCTCTTTCTGCCTGTTTGTGCCAGATCCCTCCCTCCTCCCACTCCCCTCCTCTTTCTCCGTCACGGTTCCGGCTTTTAGAGCAGTCAGTCAGTTCTCAAAAATAAACATGTGAGGAGAGACGGTGTGTGTGTGTGAGTGTGTGTGTGAGTGTGTGAGCTGGAAAGAGGTGTCCAGGAATAGGGGAGGGATATCAGAGCGGAAAAATCAGAAAAAAAGTGCTACCCTTAAGAACAAGTGACATGGAAGCTTAACAACAATCATCCAAACTACTGAAGCTATCCTCTTTGCTCTAATAGAAATAAAAATATCAGTGAAAGTACAGGGTGAAGTGGGGGTCATGCAGATTGTTACTGGTCAACAAACCAAAGTGGATTACCAGAATCATCCAGCATAACAAGCCACGTCATCCCAACTGTAACCTAAACACTTCACATCTGTCAGCGTCTCTGCTGCTGCCTGTGTCAGGGTTAGTGTCCATAACCTTGTGTTTTCCCTCACATGGAGCACAGACTGGTCGCATGTTTTCCTTCCAGGGAGGCAGAAAACTGTGCAAAACCAACATCTGATGAGTTTGTATTGACATGTACAGTGAAGGCATCCAGGACATAGACTGACGCACGGTGGATGTGACTGTAAAGATCATCCCTGTTTATATGCTCAACACTCCTGAGAACAGGTCGAGCAACAACAACACCACCAATCTTTAACCTACAGATCTGTGAAACAACAGATGCATTAACCCCAAAGCTTACATTTACAACTTTTATCTGTTTCATCCCTCATCCAAACAGCTTCTGCAGTTCCAACAGACTGATGGACAGAGCCACATGTGAAACTATAAAGATCATCGATTATTGGAAAGAAAGCCTTTATGGCGCAGTTTCCACCAAGTGGCTCGGTTGGGTTTGTTCTGGTTCGGCACGCATTTTGTGGCGTTTCCTTTGACTAAAATCAAGACAAGTCCCTGAATTACCAACCCCTAACATCCCACTTTTGGATTCCTTTCTGTTCGGGTGCCATACATACTAATGGCGCTTTTCCACTATACAATTCCAGCTCTACTCGGCTCGGCTCGGCTCTTCTCTACTCGGCTTTACACGGTTTGGTTATCTTCTCCTCTAGCCCCACTACAGACTCACGGTGGGCGTGGATCTTATAACAGCTGCTCAGAAGTGCTGTGCAGAAGTGCGTGCATGTTCATCTATAACACGACACAAATAATTTTGTACTAACATATGTGCCACTGTGGTCTTTAAAGGAAAAAAAAGCTGTAAAAAGATTTCATTAAAGTAATACAGCGGCTCAATGTCGGGCGTCATGACAACGGAGGTAAACAACAGCCTCGTTTACCTCGTTAACACGGAGGAAAACGAAGGAGCTGCTTCCTGACATCAACTCTTCCCTGGATCCAGTGAGATCACTTTAATTTTTGATTTTTGGGCCTGGTATACCAGAGATTTTTTTGTTGATCAATCATTCTTCTTTGAACTGGTTTCCTTTTTGGTTCCCTGTGGATTAATGGACTGATTGGTGCTTAAAGACTCTCGTGGCAGACAGATCGCTCCTGCACCGACCAACTTTGATTTAAACGAAAAGACTCTTTAAACTGAACTATCTTTGCTGTTAACTTCTTTTTGGTTTAAAAAGGACTTTTAACTTATTTAGGAATCATGAAGGAGCATTTTAGGGCTGTATTTTGTCTTCATTCAGTCTGGTTCTGTGCCGTCAGGTTTAAATGTCATTAAAAACTCGTCGCTGACTTATTCGTTTGCCTCTTGTAAGTGATTTGTTCAGAGTCAGAAGCTGCAGAGACGACATTCTCTGACCAATGAGTGACCGGCAGTCTGTCAACGTCACCTTTTAATATCGGCTTTACTCGCTTGGAACCAGGGTAGAGTAGGTACTAAAAACTGGCGTCTGCCGTGTAGTACGGCGCTAATGGAAACACAACACAAACCGAGTAGAGGCGAGTAGAGTAGGGCTGAGACGGGTCAGTGGAAAAGGGCCATAAATCAACCCCAGAAGGTGAAGTTATAAACATTGCAGTCTGTTGATTAGGCCAAAAATTGCCACTTTCCATACGACAGCAGTAATAGAAAACAACACACAACCCACATAAACCATGCTTAAATCTCAAGAGCTAACCTAAAGAGAAATTGCTGGATGTTTTCCATCTTAATAGCAGGTCCCACTGTGTCGTGCTGTTGCATTTGAACCAATATGGTACCAATGCAGAGTACCTAGGAATTAGAATCAGAACTCAACGGTACCAATTCTTGGTACTTTTGTGTGTGTATGTGGTAATAGATGTTTATTAATTAATTAATGTTAAATAATAAAATCTCAAAATATCTCAATACAACAATTTTTTTTCTCAATATATGAACTTTAACACAAATATTGTATAATATTATTACATTACACTTTTTTTTTTCTCCAAAAAATAAAAGCGACATTTCTGAAGTTTTGCCTTGTTGGTGTTTCCATTATGACCAGAATTGCGCACAACTTGAGTAAAATCCAAGCAGCAACCTCCGGTCTGAAAATGAGATAACACAGAAGAGCTAAAAAGCTGCTATTCCTCGAGTGACCACTTGAGTCTGGCTCCGGAAGCACCAGAAGTCACGTACACATGAACGCAACAAAGGTCGTTTTCAGAGCTGAAATTATCGTATTTAAAGCCTGGTACAAACTCTGTCTCTCGTCTGGATCGCTAATTTCGTTAACAGCACACACTGTGAGGGGGGTGAATTTTTTTCTAACTCTGCTGTTTGAAGATATTAAGATCGAGAGCTTGCCCAATCAGAGCCACAGCTCAGGTCATGTGACTGACGGACGCCCAATAGCTGTGAGTTTGAGCACCAGTCACTCATCCCATCCCCGATATGGCCGCGCCCGCCCTTTTGCTTCAAAACAGAGCTGCGCTAACAGACGGGTGACGTCATGTTAGGCCATGTTTCATACAGTCTATGGTAAAATCTCGTCCTGCAAGATCATTGACTGTATATAGAATGGACAGCGTGCTTCCTCCTGTCACCGTTCTACATTTTTGAAGCCAAAAAAACCCGTTTCTCTAGCCGCCATTGTGCAGCCAGAGTCTGCGCAGTAGAGAATTTCCGGTGGAGCCAAGTAAAAAAGAGAAATAAAAATATTTATTTCTTCTTCTTCAGAAGGTTTATTCTCCTTTTGTCTCTCCCGAAGTTTCTTATATCCCCGATAAAAACTACTCACGAACGGCAGCTGTCAACTATCGTAAAACGAAACTTATATCGTGGTTTTCAACGTCCAATAACTAATGAGAAACTAACTTCTCAGAAAAAAAAACACCTGAACACCATGCAGCCAGATGACATCGTCATACCACCTTAGAGTAAAGATGAGAGAAACGTTTCTACGAGGTATCGTAATTTTTTAAAGTTTTCCCGGCTCATATCTGGAATACATGGGGACCGCCCCGAATACTGGATATGACGTCGGTCTGTGGTCCCCCGCCCCGAATACTGGATATGACGTCCCAGACACCAGGGGGCGGGGCTTATGACCTATACTGCAGCCAGACACCAGGGGGCGGGGCATCTGCTGGAGGCTTCAGTTTGAGCCGAACGTCGTTACGTCCACTCATTATACAGTCTATGTGCAAGATTCAATTTGCTGAATATGGAAGAAGCAAAGATGGCTGTAACCAACGGTAACCATGAATATCACTAACATTTTAAGAGTCGAACTGTCATTTTGATGGGCGTAACTGTTGTTGCTGATTTTTTCAACAGACAAAGGCAGAGGATGTGTAAATATGAACTTTCCTTTCTTGTTTTATTGATTGCGAATTTTTTTGTTTTTTTGGTTCCCTTTAAAGTAAAGAGCATTTTGTCACTTTTTTGTCATGTCTTGTCTTGTGCTGATTGTTAGTTCTTGTAAAAAGAAAGCCAACTCGTTCACCGTAAACCATTTCTACCAACAAGCACAAATTTCGTTGTCCAAATATGGTCACTTCCTGAAACAAAACACCAACATTGAAGCCTGAACTCGATGCCTCTAAAGGGAAACAGACAAATCAATAAATGACATCATGATGGTCAGGTTGATTACTGTACGGTCTCTAAACGAAGTGAGTGTCACGGTCGCCATGGTAACGTTACAACAACAACAGCCTCAGGGGTAAACCCCAGCGTCATCAGTAGCTACTAACATTAACTTGTAGTGTCACCAACATGAGCTGGTGCATCATCCAGCGTCCAGTCATTTGCACCTAAGTGCCAACTTTTCTGCGTTTCAGACGTCGACCTCTCGGGGTTTCCTTCGCTGCAGAGTTTCCGAGGGTGACGTTATGGGTTTAAACGTCTCCCCCTCTGGTTTGGTCACACATTCCAGGGATGACACCTCATGGGAGAGGAGGTCATCCCGTTTCTTATGTCTCTCCACACACTGACACACAGACACACACACACAGGAATGCACCCACACACACTTCCTGTGAGGTTGTAAGTCCTGGATGTGAACTTGCAAAGACCCCCTCGCTCTATTTTAGGTAAAGACGTAAGGTCATCCCCCATCAGGCCAACAGCTGCCAGTCAAGTGACATCACATGATTCTTGTTTCCTTTAAGCTAAAAATGACGCCTGTTAATCTGTGCATCCAAATTAATGTTTAACAAACTTTTAACTTTGCATATTCATCTGGTTGATCCAGCTTGTTTGTTTTTGCGTGTGTGGAGCAGAAACTCAGTAAGTAAAGAGCTGTTTGTCCTTGGCGAGGCCTTGTTTTTCTAGAAGACCCCGCTCAGTCTGCTTGTGTTGTACACAAGGACGTCACAGGGAAAATCATTACTAAAAAAAAATCTCTATTTCTATTCCTGTTCGAGGGAAGTTCAGATTTTAAGATTTGATATAGGTGTTCAAGGCTAAAAAATCTAAAGAATCTGAGCTTGTTTAAGATGTCAAATCCTGAGTCCAGCACACTTTTCAATGCCATTACCTCAGAAACCTTTCCATGAGCTAAAGTTTAAAAATTTTCGGTTGCTGTGATTGTATCTAGAGCTCCCCCTGCTGACTGGCAGCAGTACAAGTCCCACCTCCTTAATTTAACCAGAGGTCAAAGTTTACAACTAAATTACAGGTCAATTAAATTTAACTGAAGAACCATAAGGTCAAAATTCATCGGGGACACCTCATTTGAAAGATTAAAGTCTCTAGTTTCAAAATCAATAACTTCAAGACACTTCATGCCAGATATATGACATCCACCACATCACTTCTACACCTTGTCATCTACATCTGGGTGAAATTCGAGCTTTCTAGGTAAAACTTTGTAGGAGTTAGAGAGTTTTTAGTCTCAGGTGACCAAAAACCAGGCAGAGTTGTACTCACTGTCCGCGCTCACATCCGTGCAAACAAAACCAGCTTCGTCAGTGCTCAGTGTCCTCTTTTTTTGTCAACTTTGCTCTCTTTGTAGAAAGGTTTTCAGAAAATCATGAAATTGTAGTTTTATGTCACAGATTGTACCGCTTCTGTTGCGCACATGAATAAGAATGAAGACGCTGGGTAGTCAACAAGTCTTGTCAATGATCTAAATGGCTACTGCTGGCTTTGTGTGAACGGTAAGGTGATTGGTAACTGTACAAGTGAGTGATAGAACCGTAAACAAACAAATGGAGCTGATATGCGAGACCACCGTCTGCCTTTGGCCAGTCAAGCAGGGTGCGCTTGTTGTCTATCACAGGCTGTCCTGGGATGAAACTCAACAGAAAATTACAAAATGAAGGAAAACAAACACTTGCAGCTTTGTCAGATTGACATTGAGGAGGAAATGCTCTAAGACTGTGAAGCTGCTGTTATTGATGAGAACGGACACGACAGACAGACAAACAACGGACTTTACAGGAGAAATTTCACCACTTGGAATAATTTGATGAAACAACACTTTTGATATGTTTGAACTCTGGATTCCTTTGGTGGAAAGGAGAAAGTATGTTGTGTTATTTTTTTCCCTACTAATTCTCAGATTCAACAGCTGATGGCATTTTCAGGAGAATACTTACAGCAAACAGAGCAGCTGACCGATAAGCCTCTGTATCCTCCTCCTCTTCAGCACCTACACCGCCCTTAACACACACACACTCACACACTAATACACTCTTTTGTTATGGAGACACACTACATGGCTTTCACCCAGGGCAGTTGAAGAGTTTAGTTTCATATTTTCATGTTGTTTTAGAGGTCCAGGCGACCCAAAACGCAAACTTTTGAAAACAGCCTTCAGAGTGGAATTTTTGATGAAACACCGTTTCTGCGTAAACAGTAAGCCGGCATTTTCAGTGGAAACGCTGATGTCACGCTTTACTTTGCACATGCACATTAAACCTTCACTGTGCCATACGCCAACTTTAAAAATAACAACAGCAGACGACACTTTTGTCTTTGCGCTACTGAATCTACCGACTGCCTTCCGCCACAATGTGCATCTATTGCAACATTTCTTCAATCAGAAGTTTTCAAGATAACGGATGATCAGCTCAATTCTACTTTGACTTTGAAACTGCTGTCTCATATACGGCTCCTACACTTATATTGCCATCTACAGGCCGGACATGCAAACCACAGCGCAGGTTTTCTTCACTGCCTTTGTGCATTTTAGGGTGAAACGCTGCTAAGTACCAAAATGAGTTAAACAGAGACTACACTGAAACCGATTTTCGTGTGAAAAAATAGTCATCACCTGGCAGCAGAGTTGCCTTTAATGTAAAATCAACAGTTTTTTACTGTAACAGAAATTTACAGTATTTTCCTGTTCATCACCTTGTGACCATGAGTGAGGAGGGCACACGGTGGACATGAGACCCTGCTGTATGTGTGTATCACGGATGTCACACAGGCTTTCTTAGTCTCTGCAGGCAAAAACTAGATGTCAAGGATACCATAATGTATAAGCAGTACATTGGACAACTGTGTATGACTATAATTTTCGTACTAGCTTTGCTTTACAACAAATGTATATATTTAATTTGGAACAACTACTTTATTAATTCACTGTTTTTTCCCTTTTCTTCTCTACTTTCTCTCACTATTTTAATTATTCTATCATTTCAAAAGCCTTCTGTGCACAAGTGTTGCGAATTAGCACCTGTGCTAAGATACTTATACATATGTATGTATGTGTATGTGTATGTATGTATATGAATGTATATACATATATATACATATTTTTCTGTTTTGTTTTGTTTTGTTTTGCTTTTGCTCCATTCTGATACGGAAAATGATTGCGCAAAATTAAACTTGTTTAACTGATTACTGTAACTGAAATAAAAGCATTCATTCAAATTTAAACAATGCATCTGGTTTGTCCAATGTCATTGTGATGTCCACATCAAATAAACAATAATTAAAAAAAATACATACTGCTGGTTTACACTATGGAGCATAGACAGCCTGTCAACGCCACAGAGCGCGAAAATCCGTGGAATGCAGACAATGTGAGTAACCCGTGTGATTCATCCATGTACAGCAGTGTCTCATGATCACTGTGTGCCCTCCTCACTCATGGTTACATCACACATTGCATCCAACTTTTACACAAATACTGTATTTTACTGTGATTTAAAACATTAGCATACTGTTATGGGTGTTTGAGTTTTCGCTTCAAATGTACCTTACCGCAGTGCACTACAGCACAAAACCGTCTTACATAAAAACAGCAGATAACTGCTTAAAATTGGCTGTAAATTAACATCAATTGCTTAGAGAAAAAAAGAAGCCTCTCTTATTTCTGTAAATGTTGTCAGCCTGTTCTTGAACGCCGCTCCTACAGTAGTGCCGTCTGGTTGCAGCAGCATATCTAAAGCTAATTATAACCGTAATATGAGCCAGTATCAGCGCTACAATGCGTATATAAATATATCACTCCTGGTTATGAAACACGGTTGGAAATAAGGGCATGGACTGGAAAAGGAATCAGATGGGAGTGGACGTAATTAACAAGAGGGCTCGACTTTCAGAATACACAACTTCACTGACAGTTTGTGTGTGAGTGAAACAGGTAAAGTTACAGCACCGACTTTACGAGATCAGTTCATGGGCCGATGGTGTTATCAACACAATACACCAACGTACAGATATGAACCCTGATAAGGATTCAGCGATACGGTTTCTCTCAATATAGAAGCAAATCTGAGCCGTCAAAACTTAAAGTGCAGTTGAGGCATCAGGGAATTTCAGTATGTGTCAATTAGCAGAGCTTAGTCTGGTTTACAGAGGAGCTGAAATATTCTATTTTTGTTTATGGCTCTTTAACAA
Source organism: Thalassoma bifasciatum (assembly GCA_008086565.1). Classification (NCBI taxonomy): domain Eukaryota; kingdom Metazoa; phylum Chordata; class Actinopteri; order Labriformes; family Labridae; genus Thalassoma; species Thalassoma bifasciatum. The sequence goes on from RPOG01000627.1 coordinate 190,490, forward strand.
TCTCTTAACATGCTGTGCTTTTCTTTTATATTCCAAAGTTATTGTCTAAAATGATAAAGGAAATAACTTTCTTTCCTGCTATAAATGTGTATATAGGTTAAAAAAAGTATGTGAGTGGCAAAATATTTTACGTGCATGAGTTTTATTGCTGCTTTTGAAGACAAAGATATACAAAAACAAGATTTCCAAATCCTTTTGGCTCTGTTTGCTTCTACACATGAGGATTTCCAGTAGGACTTTGTGTGGTTTGCAGTTTACTGGGAAGCAGCTGGGATGAGGGTCAACTTGGATCATGAGATCAACTCGCAGATTGGTGCTGACATCAAGCCTGCGCCAAGAGAGAGTTCCCAAACTAAAGCCCCTTTACAAAACCCAGGATTAAAATGAGAGGGAAAAAAAGGCATCTTTTTTCTCATACACTCCTGATTTAACAAAAACAAACCCTGAAATAGAAAGCGTGAAAAAATGACTCAGTAGTGAGGAGCTCCACTGTTCATGTTGATCACTTAAAAAAATTGGTTTGTTGATGTTTGATGTGAGTGTTTCCGTGGTAACGTTGCTCCAAGTGGTGAAGATGCTTCATGTTTGTCGTCCACTGTCTGGAACTGACGTCCATTTTTGTAAACTTCCCTCTCCATCCATCCCATAATATTCTCACTGTGATTTAGATCAGGGGAACACGCAGGATGATCCAAAAGAGAGAGATTATTCCTGAACTGTGAACTGCAGCGTTGTCCTGTTGTCATTATCAGACAGAGCAGGGCCCTCAGTCATGAAGGACGCCCCTGAACAACCGTCAGCTCCATTGTTCCATTGTTCAGAAAAAGCAGATCATGATGCCCCCCCCCCTCCACTGTGCCGCCTAGAAAACATCTCAGTGGGATCTCCTCGTCATGACAGTAACGTTGGACGCCATCAGGACCATCAAGGTTCAAGTTTTTCTCCTCAGAGAATCAAACTTTCTTCCACCTTTTAATGTCCCATGATGCTCTCTGTCAAAGTCCAAACGGGCCATTTAGTGGAAGGAGACGAGGCCTTTGAAGAGGTTTTTGTTCTTAAAGCTCTTCTCTCTCAGACCAAACACTTTTGTTTCAAAACCATAGAAGCCCAGTTAAGTGTTGTACGTCACACTTTCAACTTTTTATCACCAAATTTTGCTGCTAAATCCAAAAATCTTGGCTTTTGATCTCAAACTTTTACGTTTTTCTCGAGTAATTGAATCATTTTCTCCAAACTTTTACTTTTTATCCAAAAAGTTCTGACTCTAATCACATAATTTTGACTTGCTCTCTCATGGTTTTGACTATTAAACTCATATTTTGACCTTTTTGTCTTATTTTTTGACTTTTTATTCTCTTTACCTTTATCTAACCAGGCAGGTTGCTTGAGATTAAATGATCTCTTTCTCTAGAAAGGCCTGGCCAAAATTTATTCCCAAATTTTGTCTTTTTGCCTTGAAACTCTGACTTTTTACGTCAAACTCTTGACTTTTTCACCATAAATTAACTTTTCATCCCAAATTTTGATCTCAAACTTTTGACAGGCAGTTTAGTTGAAGAGGTTTTTGTTCTTAAAGCTCTTCTCTCTCAGACGCCGTCTGATGGTTATTGGGCTGCAGTCGACTCCAGTAACGACCTTCATTTGAGTCGAGGATCGTCCTGTGTCTTGATGAACAGCCAATCAGATCCTCAGGCTCAGAGCTGGTGAAATGTTTTTGACTTAAAAACAAGGTATTGGGAGTCCTAGAAGAGTATTTAAGATTTACAGACAGAATGACGCAGGTTGGAGTCGTCACTACCGCAACACAACACTCTCCAAAACTAAGACGTCGAGTTGTTAGCTGGACGTTCAAAGAGAGAAAGATTTTTAGTCTTTACCATCAGGAGGTCATGACAGAGAGAAAACCTGACAGGAAATCACTTTAAATCCACATTTTTGTGCAGATTTCAGTTTTCAATATTCATTTTTTGTCTCACTCCCGTTTCTTCTTTCTGCATTCTGAAACTCCACTTAGAAACTTTTTAAGATCCAACAATGCAAAAATATAAATTCGTGCAATTTTTCCAGCTTGCCTTAAGATCAGGTGTGTATCTGTGAAGTCACCATAAAGAATGAAAGAGAAGTTCATTACCCAGGTCTCTGCGGGTTGAAAGGTGAGGAACACACAGCTGGACACATTCCCGCACGAGTAAATCACCTGGTACCTGCTGTGACAGGATGCCCCCGTTACTACGGCAACTCAAATGTCAAGAAGGAGGAGGAACAAAGCTGGTAAGTCACACAACAGCTGAGGTACTGTACGTCCTGCTTCAGAGAGAGTGTGCACTTTGACAAAACGGTACAAAAAGTCTTAGTGACAGAAAAGAAAGCTTTCATTGTTGTCATAAAGTGAGAAGCAAAGTAGGCACCAAAAAAAAAAAAAAAAAGAACCAAAAGGATTCATGAGCAGTATTGTCGTTTTAAGAAGCACATGCATGGAGAAAAAGGTGCTGGAATTGTTTAGTGAGAGATTTAGGCTGAAATGTTGTTCCTGTAAATTTGTAATGTGAGGGATAATGTACAAGGGTGGATGTGATGAAACTTGACACAGCAAACAGCTGACACATCTTTGTCCCAACTTTGTACATTATTGCATCATCACGTCTTCTGGTTGACTCATAGTTCATATAATAAATGGACAAAGTCTTTGTGACATCACTCATCTGTTTCTGAAGCAGAGTTTTGAAGCTGCTGGGGCAGATGTCAAGTCTCCACACAAACAACTATTGGACACCTGTCAGTCAAAGCAGGGGCGAGCCTGCAATCTTCACACTGCAAAAACTGAAATCTAAGCAAATCATTACGTCTTATTTTTTAGTAAAATTTGCCTTTCTATTTTTGATTTGAGCCACATTTACTGGACAAGGTCATAAAGATGTCTCATTTCAAGTTTTTTAAAGACAAAAATGAGGCATCAATTGCTTGTAACAAGTAAAAAAAAAATCTGCCAATGGGATAAGATAAAAGATTCTTGTTTTAAGACATCTTTCTAATTTCAAGAAACTTCCCGGGTGAATTCGTCTTATCCAATTGGCAGATTTTTTTGACTTGTTACAAGCAATTTACACCTAATTTTTGTCTTAAAAAAACTTGAAACAAGACATTTTTATGACCTGGTCTGGTGAATGTGGCTCAAATTAAGAACAATAAGACAATTTTTACTACAAATAAGACATAATGACTTGATTAGATTTCAGTTTTTGCAGTGCATCTTCCAAAATGCTGAGCACTGTAAAAACTGAAATCTAAGCAAGTCATTATGTCTTATTTTTTAGTAAAATGTGTCTTACTATTTTTGATTTGAGCCACATTTACTAGAAAAGGTCATAAAAATGTCTCATTTCAAGTTTTTTACAGACAGAAATGAGGCATCAATTGCTTGTAACAAGTAAAAAAAAACTGCCAATGGGATAAGATAAAAGTAAGGAGCCCCTAAAGGGACAAGAAAAGGTAAAAAAAAATTAATAATTTCATGTGTGCACTTGAAACTTTTACGTGCTCACCTGAAACCTTTTCTGGTGCTCACCCAAAAATTTTAGGTGACATTTTGTGTACATCCAACGATAGCCACAGAGCCGGCCAGATGTTTGAAGCTGTCCCTCTACAAAAATCAAACACACGATCCAAAGTGGTGAATCGAAACAGACGCGGTGGTACAGGTGATGATATGCACGCACTAACTCTTGTAATGTCATTTTGTAGAGAAGAAAACTGTCAGGTGTTCATCTGAAGCATTTCAGGTGCGCACCTAAAAAAAGGTTTCAGGTGCGCATGTAAAAGTTTCTAGTGCGCACGCGAAAGTTTTAAATGCGCACGTGAAATTATTATTATTATTTTTTTACCTTTTCTTGTCCCTTTAGGGGCTCCATATAGAAGATTCTTGTTTTAAGACATCTTTCTAATGTCAAGAAACTTCCCGAAACAAGACATTTTTGTGACCTGGTCTGGTGAATGTGGCTCAAATCAAGAACAATAAGACAATTTTTACTACAAATAAGACATAATGACTTGCTTAGATTTCCGTTTTTGCAGTGCATCTTCCAAAATGCTGAGCACTGTAAAAACTGAAATCTAAGCAAGTCATTATGTCTTATTTCCTTTAAAAATTATCTTATTTTTCTTCTTTTGGGCCACATTTACCAGACCAGTTCATAAAAGTGTCTTATTTCAAGTTATTTAAGGACAAAAATGAGGTCTGAATTGCTTGTAACAAGTCAAAAAAATCTTTCCCTCATAAAGTTTCTTGAAATAAGAAAGATGTCTTAAAACATGAAACTTTTTCCTTATCTAATTGGCAGATTTGTTTGACTTGTTACAAGCAATTGATGCCTCATTTTATCTTTAAATAACTGTAAATAAGACATTTTAATGAACTTATCAGTTGAATGTGGCTCCCATCAAGAATACTAAGACAATTTTTTACAAAAAATGAGACATAATGACTTGCTAAGATTTCAGTTTTTGCAGTGTGTAAGGAAAACAGCACAATGAGAGCTATCAGCAAAATTAGTGTTTTAGACAGGAGACGATATTTGGACAAGGCTGTAAATATGTTAAGTTCTGCTCTGAAAATAACTTTTTTTTGGCTAAGTGAGTTTGTAACATTTTGTGAAAACATGCTTATGTTTTTTTTAGCCCCATTTTTTCAGTCTGGAATTTGAAAAAAAAAAAAGAAAAAGAAAAAAGTTCAGATCTGTTGAACTCAGACCTTGAAGGACTCCAAAAAAAGATCTGAGTTCAAAGTTACCATTTAAGGACCAACAAAATTAAAAATATGACACAGAGAATCACAGAGAAGCTACCAGCAGCTTGTTGAACTTGGACCAACAACATTTGGTTTCCCCGTTGAAGATTTAGGATTTCTTGGCTGGCGATGGCGTCCCCTGGCTCCGCCCCCCTCGGTAAACCAATCTCTCAGTAAACACGTCTTTCCCCTGAGGTTTCGCCTGCTTCTCCTGACTTTCCTCCAGAGACAGAGTCAATGTCAAGTCAGCTCTAGGACAACATGGCTATTTATAGACTGAGACATGGATTCCTGCGCAGGAACACTGTGTGTGTTTACACCAACTGAGATTAAGATGAATTATGCTTTTTTAACCACATAAGTATTTTTCTGTCCCTTCTGAGAGTTTGAAGAATTTGGACGTCTCTGAGGGAAAGTTTATCACTTTTAAGAGAATTCAGATGTGTAACTTAAAGGAGCTCTCTCTGTTTTGATGGGTGTATCAGAGGTTCACCCAATCAGCATCAACCTTTCTATCCACCCTGCTTTAAAAGTGTTTATCATGCTTGAATGACACAACAAAAACAACGTGTGGTGTTATTGATGATGCTTCACATCGACACTTTAAAGCTGCTGTCACTCACAAAGATCCTACACAAGGATGTTTGATGAATATGAGCTTTGGTGTGTGTGTGTGTGTGGTGGGGGGTCTCTGCAGAAACAGACACACTGACACACTTCCTCTGCCTCACTGGATTTTAAGTTAGGGTTGCAAAGGGGTGGAGAATTATTTCCTGAAAATTCCCATGGAAACTTGGGAATTTTCCGTCTTTTTATTAATTTATTTATTTTCTATCATCTTGTATGAGGTTTTCAAAATGATCTTGGTTGAATCCAAACACATGTAATTGTCATAAACCACTACTTCACTCACTTACTACATTTCCACTACATTTGGGTCAATGACAAAATAGAGGATCTAAAAACTTATTTTTAAAAAGTTCTTACATTGGTTGTACCACCTGACATGGAAATTGTTCCAGTCACCAATGAAGTGAAAAAACCTTTTTAATCAGTATTTCAGAGAAATCTACAAACGTTTCCACTTGGTCACAAATGTCATTTGGGCTCCTCTGGCTGATGCAGTTTCCTGTTTCCTGTTTTATTCTCTTCACTTTAAAATAAAAGTCTAATGTTACGGTTGCACCACCCTGACATTTGACAAGGTGAAAATTACGGGACAAAAGTTTTTTACATTTCTCAACAGCTGTAAAATTATTTTGATTTGCAAAGAATGTTTTATTTAAAAAGGTTCAAGCATAAAATAATGCCACTGTATTTTTAATTTCCATTTACAATAACTGACATTCAATTTTTAGAGTTTAATTACTGTGGATACTTGTCAGGACGGTTGCACCACCTGACATTTTGGGGGTTTGAGGAACCAAAACACAAAAAAACATGTTATATTTTAATAGTTTAAAGATGTGTTCAAATAACACAGGTTTCATAGAATAAAGAAATACATGTGATGAAATACTCAATTCATGATGGAAGGAAATATTGCACTCAGACACATAAAAAAAGGGACGTCACGTCATTGACCCACTTATAGATTTGGAGTCTCAACTTTAAAAATTCTTCCTTCTTCTTATATGATTTTATTCTTGTGGTCAGTTTTATCCTTCAGATCTTTCCCTTGCTCTTCTCCGCGGTGGTTTTGAACCTTTTATTTATTGTTGTATTCTATATTTTGTTACATACTTAATATTCTATTCTATATTTCATTTTACATTTTATGCTTTGATTTCAATTTTAGTGTAAGACACTTATGCTTAATTTGTACTTTCTTATTTTCCTTACACTTTCTGAATGGGAGTAACTGTATACTAAAAAAAGCAATTTCCAATAGGGGATCAATAAAGTCTTCTGATTCTTATTCTGATTCTGATTTTCTTCCACTCCTCACATTTCTCTTTGATTTCTCTTTTACTTCATCAAAATGTTTAATATTCATTCAAATAATTAAGCAATAATTACCTCTGTTAAATAGCCAGATGTCAGATTTATGATGTTATTTATACACCATCACTTTCTTATTAGAATGTACATACTTCAAATCTTGTGCTCTTATTTCAGTTTTTAGGCAATTTTTTTTTACTATATTTCAAACTTTACCATTATTTTAACACATTTTTTGGGGGATGGGATTAGCTGTAAACTAAAAGCAATTTCCCCTAGGAAAAAGAATAAATTATTTTTGATTTTGATTCTGATGTACAGCAAAGAACTAATAGCTGAATCATAAAAACGCAGAATAAAAACATTCCAGAAACATTTTATTGTCATTCATTATATTAATTCAAAGTGAGATGAGCGGATAAAATACTCCCTGTTGTCACATGCAAAGCTAAATATAACTATTTTCTACCAGTTAAGTGCAGTTAATATAAATTCCTGTTAATTTCCGGAAATTCCCATGGAAAGTTTCCAACTTTGAAAAATCCCACAGTTTTGCAACCGTAATACAAATCCATACATTTTTATCCCTTTGTAGGAGCGGACGCCTGTTTATTATAGAGCTATTTTTTTATTATAGATCTGAACTCACTTCCATCCAGTTTGGTATTCAGGTCAAAGCAGCTTTGTGGTCGGGGGAACGAGGGGGTGAGTTTCCATCCTCTCCTGAGATTTGATTCCAGGTACAACAGTGAGTCTCTGCCAGGCAAGACAACAAAATTATCTACAGGTGTTTAAGTCTATTAGAGTCTCTATCCTCAACTCTTCAGTTCAAATACTTTCAGGAAAGAAAAACCACAATGTTGGTTATCGTGTCAGTTTGAGTCAGAAAAGTCCATAAATTGGACCAAAAATGGATTTAAAACAAATAACTTCCCAGATAACATGTTAACCAGCTGCTTTGACCCAAACAGGAAAAATGTGACTCTCCAGACCGAGAGGACGGACGTTATTTAACAAACAAACAGTGGGAAGATGCATTAAAGCTGCGAGGACATTTTTACACTTTTCCAAAATTAGAACAAGTCATAAAAACACAAACAATGAAATGTGCTCTGCTTCCATGAAAAAGCTTGATGAATTATTTTTGTGTTTCAATATTTGTTTTTGCACTGACCCACTTGTGATCACGTGCAGCTGTGAAACATGTTCATCACCTCCAGGGACAACGAGGGTCAGTAATTTCCTGCATCTTTGTTTAAAGAGTCTCAGAGAGAAAAGTTTGTGTTCGCTGCTCTCGTCTCGTTGTTTGTGTCAAGTTTACAGAAGAAAAAAAAAAAATTAAAGCCAAACCAACAAAACAGCAACAGGAGGAAAGAAAGAAGAGACGTTAATGCATGACAGGCGTGGAAAAGAGAGGATGAAGAGGCCGAGAAAAAAGAGGAAAGGATGAGGAGGAGAAAGAAGAAAAAGGAAAGAGATCAGAAAGGTGGAGAGAAGAAGAAGAGAAAAGCAAAGGAAAGGAAAAGAAAGGAGAGGAAAGAAAAAGGAAAGGAAAGGAAAGGAAAGTAGGGAAAAGAAAGGAATGTAAATGAAGGAAAAGGAAAGGGGAGGAAAGGAGAGAAAGGAGAGGAGAGGAAAGAAAAGAAGGAGAGGAAAGGAAAGGGAAGGAAAAGAAAATGAAGGAAAGGAAATAAAAGGAAAAAGAGGAAATGATGAAGAGGAGAAAGGAGAAAAAGGAAAGAGATCACAAAGGTGGAGAGAAGAAGAAGAGAAAGGAAAAGAAGAAAAGGAAAGGAAAAGAAGGAGAGAAAGGAAAGGAAAGGAAAGAAAAGAAAGGAGAGGAAAGTAAAGGAGAGGAAAGGAAATGAAGGAAAAGAAAATGAAGGATAGAAAGAGGAAAGGAAAGGAAATAAAAGAAAAAAGAGGAAAGGATGAAGAGGAGAAAGGAGAAAAAGGAAAGAGATCAGAAAAGTGGAGAGAAAAAGAAGAGAAACGCAAAGGAAAGGAAAGTGGAGAAGAAGAAAGGAATGGATATGAAGGAAAAGGAAAGGGGAGGAAAGGAAAAGGAAAAGAATGAGAGGATAGGAAAGAAGAGGGGAGGAAAGAGGAAAGAAAAAGGAAGGTGAAAGGAAAGAAAAGGAAAGGAAAAGAAGAAGAGGAAAGGAAAGAAGAGGAAAGTAAAGGAAAGTAAAGGAAAGGGAAGGAAAGGGAAGGAAAGGGAAGGAAAGAAAAAGAAAGGTAAGGAAAGTGAAGTGAAGAAAAGGAAGACAAGGAAAGGAAAAGAAAGGATAGCAGAGGAGAGGAAAGGAAAAGGAAAAGGAAAGAGATGAGAAGGGTGTAGAGAAGAGGAAAGGAAAGCAAAGGAAAAAGTGAAGAAAGGAGGAAAGGAAAGATGTAAGAAAGTTGGAGAGAAGATGATAGGAAAGGAAAGGAAAGGAAAAGAGGAAAGAAAAAGGAAAGGAAATGCTCAGAGAGGGGAGGAGAGGAGAGGAAAAAGAGGAGGGAGGAGTGAATAGGTCAGCTTGTTCCCAGAGCACTTTCTCAGAAAATCACAGCAGGACTCCAGACTTCACTTACAACAAATTAAATCACACTCACGTGGATTTACAGCGACCTTTGTCCAAAACTTACAGGATCCAGTTTAAATGTACAGTTCAGACAAAAACACTGAAACAACCATCGTCTCACTGACATAAAGAAAAGTCTGAGCTGAGATCAAACATTTCTCAGGCTGTAACACAAACTGGAGCTTTCACTTCTTTATTTTAACTGTTTAGATCTTACATATTATGTTGCTTTTATTTCAAGGGCCTGAGCCAAAAGTGGGGAAGACCCTTCCACGGACTGGACCAGATTTATTTATGGCAAGTCTTAGTCTCTATGACAACGCCACACTGGCTGACAAAAAACGAGCTGAGAGTAGAGAGATCTGTGTTTTTCTCTGCTGAAAATGATTTCTGTGACTTATTTAAGAAATAGTGGAAACAGGACCTGGACTGTCTGACAGAGAAGGGACAGAGGGAAGAAGAAAGATAAACAGGAGAGAGATAGAGCACAGGCTAAAGGCTGAAATAGGGGCTAAAGGTTGAAACAAGACCTTGAGACTAAAGTAAATGACCTAAAGACGAGCGGAAGACTGCAACCGAACTGAAGGCTAAAACTACAGCTAACACACAAGTTTAAGGCTAGAACATGAATTAAAGGCTGAAATAGGGCTCAAGGCTAAAACTCAGGCTGAAGTTTAAAACATGAGCTAAAGGCTAAAACACAGGCTAATGGCGTAAACTAGAGCTGATTTTAGAAAAAGATCTTGTTGCGATTTTTCTGGCAGATATAGCGATTTCAATTCGATTCACAATTTTCTTTAAATCAAACTTTAGTTAAATTTTCACAATGTACAGTAACATTTACAAACTTAGCAGAAAATTACATCAAACCATTAAAACATCAAAAGCTTTTACTACAATGCAAGAATGAAAATGAAAACTGAAGGTAAGAATTGTTTCCGACTTTGAGATGAAAGCTCAATATTTTAATATGAAAAGTGAATATTTTGAGAAATAAAGACAAAATCCTGAGACAAAAAGTCAAAAACTTCCAGATTTTAAGAAATCAATTTAATATTATGTGAAAAAAGTCCAAACTTTCTCATTTAAGGTCTAAATTTTAAGATGACAAAAGTCTACGTTTTGAAATAAAAAGTTGAAATTTGTTGAAAGTTGAAAAAGTCAAAATTCTAAGATTTAAGTCAAAACTATAAGAAATAAATACAGAGGCAAAAGAAAAAAATATTAAAAGATTTTTCGATAAGTTAATGAATTTTGACTCTTCTCAAAACCTAACACCCATTTTTTCTGAACTGAACTTTTTTTTAATTGTATTTTTAGTTATAAAAACTGAAGAACAGAACGAGCTATCTTTGACTCTTAACTTCTAAAAATGATGTAGCACAAAATATCCTCAATTGTGTCAAGTTAGATAAAATACAATCAACAACAATCCCAATGAAAAAAAGGGTTTTTCCCAACAGTTTACACTCAAAGACAGGTGTGTGTGAAACAGCTGATATAACAGATCCTGGGTCAGGAGCAGGAAAAAAATCGTGGCATTGGCGATCACATGATCACGATGTTTGAAATTGCGATTCCGAACAAAAAACGATAAATCGGTCAGCCCTAGCTTAAACACAAGATGGCTAAAAGCTCAAGACTATAACATGGACAAAAGGCTTAGAAAACAGGAGCTTCAGTCTAAAACATGAGCTTAAGGCTAAAACAGTCACTAATGTGTTTGTGCTAATGTTGATTCCTGTCCACATGCAGCAGTTATTCTGCAGTGATCTGTTCAAAGCTGAGAGTCGGTCAATAAAATGAAGAGCCATGATTCAGTAACGTTACATGTGTCTGACACAGGGGTGTGAGCACTATTACAAAGACACATATGTGTATATACAGCATGTATATATGTGCCCTCAAACTCAAGTGCTCTTGGATCATACAGCAGGACAACGATCCGAAACACACCAGCAAATCCACCTCTGAATGGCTCAAAAAAAACAAAATTAAGGTTCTTGAGTGGCCAAGTCAAAGTCCGGATTTAAATCCAATTGAGATGCTGTGGTGTGACCTTAAATGGGCAGTTCATGCAAGAAAACCCTCCAATGTGGCAGAGTTGAAACAAATCTGCAGAGAAAAGTGGGCCGAAATTCCTCCACAGCGGTGTGAAAGACTCATCACCAATTATCGCAAACGCTTGATTTCAGTTATTGCTGCCAAAGGTGGCACAACACGCTATTTGGTTCAGGGGGCAATTACTTTTTCACATAGGACCAGATAGGTTTGGATTTTTTTTGTGCCTTAATAAATTGAATCATCATTTAGAAACTGTGTTTTGTAGTTCCTTGGGTTGTCTCTGTGTGATATTAAAATTGGTTTGATGATCTGAAACCTTTGTGAGTGATTAATTTGCGAAAAGCACAGAAATCAGGAAGGGGGCAAATACTTTTTCACAGCACTGTATAGCTCTCAGGTCAGGGATGGAGTTTCTTTCCTTCCTTCCAGGCAGAGCGGAAATCATCACCATTTATAGGACAGAGCTGGGAAAGAGCTGCAGATACTGGAAGATGATGTTTGTGTGTGAAATCACGCACCACTTCACGTGAAGTCTCGTCTTTATTTGCAGAGTATTAAACTCGTTAAACATGCAGGAGTAAATAAACAGGCCCGCAGCAGGAAGTGTCTCTACATCCTGTCATAAATGAACAGCTGCTTCAGTCCCAAACATAAACACAGTCTGACCGACGGTTTCAACGTGAGACACTGTCCCAAATGGAAATCCAATGTTCAGTTCAGTCCTGTGATGTTCTTTTCTGGAACAAAATATCCCAAACTGCCCCTCTGAGGCCCCACAGCAGCAGCAGCCTGTAATAAGCAGCACAGCAGGCAGCACCTCCTTCACCTGCACCCCCCCACAACAAAAGAAGGCCCAGAACCTGTTACACAACCTGCTCCCTCACTGTGGGTCCTCCTTATCCTTATTAACCAACACACACACACACACACACACACACACACACACTCACTGAGGGTCTTGCTAGGAAAGACCATGTACTGATCCTGTTACAGCGTGAGTCCACAAATCCTGAACAGAATCCAGCGTGAAGTCTGCAGCTCTGTCATGTGTTTCTGAAGCTTTTTTTCTGGTAATTGTGGAGAAAAAAAGAGGAGTCAAGAAAACAGCAGCTGGATTAAAATCCCAGTTTTTATTCAGGTGCCAAAATGAGAGATTATTATGACCAGGGTGAGATCTAAGAGGAAAATATGTCAAAGAAAAAAAAGAAAGTATAGATATTGAAGTCGTGCATCCTAAAATAAACAGCAACTTTTTGCAACATTTAGCAACAAACCATGTTTAAAAAAAAAAAAAAAAAGTAATTTAAACGCTTTTTCCCATCAGTGAGCTTTTATTTTGGTACTTTGTGAATTTGCACATTTGATAAATATCTAGTTCCACCCATGATATTACAGATTTAACTTGAGGTTTTAATTCAACAGTTGGATATAAACGAACCATTTCAATATAGATTCAGCATTTAAATTTAGTTGTAACATTTAGATTTGGATATAAATTTGACTTTTAGATTTAAATTCAAAATTTAAGTTAAAATTCATCTTCTACATTTAGATTTCGATTATAAATTTGTATTTAAATGTGACATTTACTTTAGGATTAAAATTAAAATTTAAATATAAAATTTCTATATTGATTTAGCTCTTAGATTTAAATGTAACACTCAGATTTGAATTTAACATTTGTGTGTAGATTTAGCATTTAAATTAAAATTTCAGAATTTATATTTAGATGAAACATTTAGATTAAGATTCAACATTTTTATATAATTGAACACTTCAATATAGATTTAAAATGTACAATTACATTGAAATGTAACATGTAGATATAGATCTAACATTAAGATTTAATTTCAATAATAAGTTATAGATCTAAAATTTAGTCTTAATATCTAACATTTACATTTAGATTTAACATTTATATGTAACAGTGACAATATATTTCATGAGAAAAGTCAATATCACAAATTTCATGAATATTTCTGTAAATCTGGTAAAAAGTAACCTTAAAAAATTATGTTTCTTAAACATGGTTTGTTGCTAAATGTTGTGAAAAGTTGCTGTTTATTTTACCATGTGCAACTTTACATTCATAGCCCCATAGTTCAGTCACATGATCACAGAATCACCAAACACAGAATAAACTGTTTATGAAGCTTCAGCTTAAACTGTTGGACAATAAAAGTCAAAGCCTGATTTTATTTAGCCTAACATACAGTAATCCATACGACACAAACATCTATAAATAAAGAGTGTGGAGTGAGGTGAGTGTGGTCTGGAGCTGCAGCAGAGAGTTGATGTTACTCGTCAATGACCTCATGTCTTAATTTAAGCTCGTATAAAATATCAGCAGCAGAGGAGCAGCCTCAGTGATAAATGTTCGGTCCTCCAATAAAAACACAAAATCAGGCGTCATTTTTTTGACGTATAGACGGGAACTGTTTTCCAGCAAACATTTCCATCACCTCCTTTAAGTATAAACACAACAAAACTTGCATAATGTGTCTCACCTTTTTTTGAGGGAATCATTCGGCGCTCTCTGTGTTTAGTAAACGTGACGCTTCAGTGTGTCTCTGTTTCCCAAACAAACTCCCTGAACCAAAACTGTTTCAAAAGCCTCTTAATGCTGGTGCAGAAAATGCTTTTTAACTTCCAAGTTATACATGTTTAAGTAAATAAATAAAGAACTGAACAGACCTATGGCTCAGTCCCACTTTTAAATTCCCAAACACTCTGACGTTCTCAGCCCTTGAATGCATTGTAGTGAGTCAGGTTTAGTTCTGTTTTACTGTTTTTTTTCAGCAGTTTTAAGTTTAAAAATGGTCAAGCAGTGTTCATTGAGTACATGCAACTCTGAATCAAAGTTTCCTGAGCGATAGGATACATTTTTTACCTTTTCCTAAACCATGTCTTGACACAAAAAAGTGTCTTCTTTGGATAAATCTTTATTTATATAGTGCCATATCATAAAAACTTTATCTCAAGACACTTTCCAAACCATTAGCAGTCCTGTTAATGTCAATGAATTTTATTGTATTTTATCAACAGAGACCCAACATCAAGACAAGATAAGAAGTCTCATCTCATCTTAACCCATCATGAGTGCAGAACTTTGCAGCATTTAGAAAGTTATGATGGAGTTACAACTTCTCTTTAAGAGGCAGAAACCTCAGACAGAACCAGACTCATGTTAAACAAACATCTGCCTCAACTGCCTCACTCAAGGTGAATAAAATGAAATAGATCTATTTACCTACAAATCTTTCTACCCAACTTACAGAGCTGACGGTTCCTGAAAACACAACAGGAGAGAGTTGAGACATTTTTATTTGAAAACCACATCAGGTTCATCTTTCAGTGTTACAAAACAAAAAAAAGTGTATTTTGAGTTATTGTTTGACAGCTGGGATAGGCTCCAGCCACCTGCGACCCTGATTAGCAGGATAGACGGTATAGAAAATGGATGGATGTTTGACCCTTTCAGATGTTTACTCTCTTAGTGAATGTCTTCGATTGTGTTGTGTAAGGAAAAAAAAAGTCATTTTTTGAGTGGATTTTCAAACAAACTTTAGTCTCTTCTTGTCTCAAATAATCAATCCATTACACAAGCTTTGCAATTTATCAGATGAAACTTTTTTTGAACTTTGTAAACAAACAAACGTTGAACGACATTAATGTTTCCCGATAATTCAGAGCTTTTAAACCTGAGCTATGTTTTTGAGGAAAGGTCAGACTGCTGTAATTTTTCAGGAACATTAACCAATTCAAGTCTAATGGAGCTGTAATCGTCCTTTACCTGAATTTGACCTTTTTATAAGAGCTGTGTTTTCTTTAAAGAGCTCCAAGAAGTCGACAGCGCAGGGATTCATTTAAACTCTACAGTTCCCCTCTGCACGGACACAACAACACTTTTCAAGTCAGATGCAGGTTTTTGCACTTCAACCCCAGTTTAATTAACTTATAGAGTGATATGAACATGAACAAATGTCATAAATGAAAGAACACTCTGGTTTGTTTGTGTGAGCAGAGGACTCTTTTCTTACAGTTGATATGTTTGCAGAAGAAAAACAGCAAAGCTCTCAGACTTATTCAAATCCCGAAGCTTCATCTCATTCACACCAAAACCCTCAGATTAAACACCGTGCGTCATCTCTTCACCTCTAAGTTCCCGACTCTTGGGGCTTCACGGTTGTTTGGCTGTAAACCTCAGTTTGGTCCCCGCCCTGTGGCCCTCAGGCTCCGGGTAAATGGTCCTGAAGGTCAGGTTTATCCTGGGGCCGCGGTCGTGGTACTCTTTGGCCATTTGATGCTGGAAGAGACAGAGATGCAGATAAGTTGAGTCAAATTAATTACAGGTGATTTCTTATCAACACTTCTTTGATTAAGTCTCCTAAGTGTAGGACATTTCCCGGCCACAGCAGCACGAAGCTCAGCCTCTGTTTACGCTCTCTGCTACAAGCGAAACCTTCACTTTTGATAAAAACCTCATTCAACCCCAGTTCAAAAACAACTGAGCCACATTTGGAGATTTTTATCGAGGCTGAAAGTTGTTCAGAGTTCAGGCAAACGTGACCCATATACAAGCGGCAACATGTGGAAGTAAAAACATGATGCAAAGGCAGAAGAAAAATGCAGCTCCAAGAGTGTCCACTAGAGCAGGGGTTCCCAAACTTTTCAGCCCGTGACCCCCAAAACAAAGGTGGCAGAGACTAGTGACCCCCACTATCCCCAGAGGTGACTGAAGCATAAGAAAACGTGTGCGTAGGACACATGCACTAATAAGGGTTTCCAAACATGGGCACTATGACAACACAAAAAAGAACAACAGCCTGAAAACCATGTTATGATTTTACATGTAACAGTTTAATGTGAAATTAAAGCAGAATATGTCAAAGTTATTTCTCTGTAATTTGTGAATGAACATTGTTGCAGTTGTGTGAAAACTCAATTTTGGTTCAATACTTTCATTTCCACATTAGAACAAGAATAATTCAGTTCAAGTAATAATCAAAAACTGTAGCTCTGAGTAAACATGAACATTGTTGCAGTGCAAGTTAACTTTTTGGGATATATGTTTCAGTGTTTATCTCACCTAATGAAATGGATGAGCACTATGTGTGGAGCACAGCAAGTTCATTCTGGGTTTAATTTTGGAGACGGCCACTCGGAGATCATCCTCCACGTTCAGACATGATATATATTTATTTTTAATAAATGTCAGTGCAGAGAAAGTCTTTTCACACAGGTATTTTGAGCTAAACGGTGTTAGTACCTTAGTTGTGGTCTGGGATAGCTGTGGATATTCCCTCTAAACTGAAATCATCTCGCGACCCCCCTGGGGTTCCCGACCCCCACTTTGGGAACCCCTGCACTAGAGGTTTGCTCCAAAACCAAAGCAAAGCTCACTCACTCATGTTACAACATTTAATGTTTTTGGGTAAATCTGATTTTACTCACTTCTATTGAAGAAATTAAAGCACCTATAGGGAGTTTTTCTTTGTTGGTGAAATGGGCTGAATGCCATATCATCATCATTTGTTTCTGAGCCACAGGAATAAAAGGGACCGAAGTACATAAGGTATTCTAGTTTTCTATTTTTTTTCTTTTAGTACCTAAAACTCCAGTTGCTCGTAAGTGGCAAATGAAGTTTTCACTCAGGGTATCTACAAGTTTCACCGAGTTAAATTTTAGATGTTTTCAGACCTTTTTAGAGCCACATTAAATAAAATTTAAGACAAAAACACTATAAATATAGATAATGGTTTTGGGGATCCTGCTGTATCACAATCCAAATGGAGATCTTCCAGCTAACTTGCAGTAAATTTGTACTTACTCGTAGTTGCAGACTTACGGTGGAGAAAAATTATCTTGTTATTTTGTGATACCATGAAATGGTAGCCACACAAACTGAGGGTTACATTTAATTATCAGGGATCTACTTCCAGAGGGTCAAACTGATTCTTCCTCCTCTAAAACCCCATGCATTTCAAAATTTGTCTGAGTGTACGCAAACTTATTGTTCTATCATCCACACAGCTCAATAACTGTGGAATCTCTCCATGTGGCATGAAATAGAATTTAACAAAATCTAAGTGATCCAGATGCAGTTCCTCCTTCCCATTCAAACATGAGTTTAGGAACAAGAGTAATCACCTCATAACAAGATAATTCAGAATCACCTAAAAACGAGATAATTCAGCATCAAAAAAGAAGAAAAACAAGCTGTTATTTTAGCTGATTTGCAGAGGAATAAAAGAGATGTTGGGAGAAAAGAAGATGAAAACAGTAATAATGACAAGACAAGACAAAACAGTGAGAGAAGTTTCCAAAACATGAAGTATTTTGCTGACCTCTGACCTCTGCACAAAGGTCAACCAACAACATGTCAACATGAAACAACAGCTGTTTTCCAAACCGCCTACTACTTTCACATGTAGTCTGTAGTGTGACTGTTTTGTTGGACCTGTTTAGTCGTATACTACTCTGGATTTCTGTTTCAGGAAGTGGAGCTGATGGATTTTTTTCTAATGTTTAACCTTATCATAAATAAACCATGAGTACATTTCAGTCATTAATTCACCACATCAATCAGTGGTGAAGTTACAGGAGCAATAAAAGTAGATAAGTTAAAGTATTCGTCAATGAGATACAAAGGAAAATAAATAAATTAAATTAAGCATGTGAAGGAAGTTGTACATTTTTTTGAGAATTTTTATGGCATTTTCATTATTTTTAGTGGTTCAAGGAACATTTTTAATTCATTTAGAAAAACAACAAATTCAGGAAGAGATTAGAGTCCCGACTTTATCAAATTTGCAAAGGTATAGAAGCTTATTACAGCAAAATCGCCACATTTGATTCTTTATCTTGCACCAAAAGTTATCGTGTATTGAAAATAAATCTGAAACCAACTCACTTTTTATTTTTACAGCTGGTGGAAAAACTGCGTCCTCATTACCCACGTAGGCTGTTAGTTGAAAATAAAAAGTGATAAATGATTTAGGGGCTTTTATGAATTTGGTAAAAGTAAACAGCTCTTTTATGATGAAGTGAGCAGATTTACCGCTGTTTCTTTCCTGTCACTTCACTTTTATCTCTGGGACCGTTTCACATTTTTGTTATTGTGTTGTAGTTGAGCTGATTTATTCCAGTAGGTGTCAGTAATTCACCCCAAATTCACAAACGGCATTAGCGCCATGCATTGTGGGAAACAGTACGCCAGGTAGACTGGTCCGTGGCATACTGAGAAATTTTCTCCGATCAGTAGAAACATCCGGGAACTTGTAGTTTACTACAGATCTCTCAAGTTTTCGCACACTGATACTACAAACTGAATTTCAGCCGAAGTAGGAGGAGGTTTGGAAAACAGCCAAACACTTCTTCTTTGTGTTTGACATTAAAAGTGATAAAAGTCAGAACGCTGAACTTTTATCACGAAAACCAGGTTCAGAGACACCAACACTCTCCTCCCTCACCTACATCTGAAAGGAGGTGAAGATTTGTTTTTTCCACATCAGAGCCAAAAGAAAGAGTCTGGAACAGGCAGCAATAACCCGGATCCCTTTTCAAAACAAAGCCCAGGATTGACTGGCTTAGTTAAATATTTAGCGCTTGTTTCTAAAGCTTTGAGCAGAGCCAGGAGGTTTCATTGGGCGGACCAGGGTGGCAATCACAGGAGAGGAGGATTAATGGATGCTGTGATCTTTCTCAGGGTGGATCTTTAAAGCTGCCGTGAAACCTTTGCTGGGACACTGACGGAGGCGTCGCCATAAAACACAGGTGACCTTTTTTCTCTGGGTACTTCAACTTCTTGGTCTGCTTCCAGTTTTTCACTCACTGCTTTAAAGAGAGAAGTTCCAGATGATTCTGGTTTATCACCGGTTTGGATTCAGGTTTGATGTTTAAAAATGTGTGCAGAAAACAAACAGGTCTGACGGGGATCACCCAATGACTGTATATAGAATGGACAGCGTGCTTCCGCCTGTCACCGTTCTATGTTTTTGAAGTCAAAAAACCCTGTTTCTCTCGCCGCCATTGTGCAGCCAGAGTCTGCGCAGTAGAGAATTTCCGGTGGAGCCAAGTAAAAAAGAGAAATAAAAATATTTATTTCTTCTTCTTCAGAAGGTTTAGTCTCCTTTTGGCTCTTTCCTGAAGTTTCTTATATCCCCGATAAAAACTACTCACGAACGGCAGCTGTCAACTATCGTGAAATGAAACTTATTTCGCGGTTTTTAACGTCCAATAACTAATGAGAAACTAACTTCTCAGAAAAAAAACACCTGAACACCATGCAGCCAGATGACATCATCATACTACCTTAGAGTAAAGATGAGAGAAACGTTTCTACGAGGTATCGTAATTTTTTAAAGTTTTCCTGGCTCATATCTGGAATACATGGGGAGGTGGGGCTTATGACCTATACTGCAGCCAGACACCAGGGGGCGGGGCTTATGACCTATACTGCAGCCAGACACCAGGGGGCGGGGCTTATGACCTATACTGCAGCCAGACACCAGGGGGCTGCAGCCAGACACCAGGGGGCGGGGCTTATGACCTATACTGCAGCCAGACACCAGGGGGCGGGGCTTATGACCTATACTGCAGCCAGACACCAGGGGGCGGGGCATCTGCTGGAGGCTTCAGTTTGAGCCGAACGTCGTTACGTCCACTCATTATACAGTCTATGGGATCAGCTCACTTGGGGAGTCTTGGGGAGAATCTGGATGAAGTGGATCGCAGCGACCCCTGTTGGCCGGAGGACTCATGGAAACTGTCCTGATGTATTTATTTTGAAGGTGAATGTAGATCAGGTCTCCTTTTTAACTTTACGTTTCTTGCTCAAAACAACCTTTTACGAGATACGATGCAACAAGGTCATGCATTTATCAACAGTTACGTAGCGCTGTTGTGTGAACAGTGACAACAAACAAACTTTGTCAGCTTGTCGCGTAGTTTAGTAGCGCAAAGCAAGTTTGAAATTTCTGATGCAGATGACGTTTTTTTGAGTAGTTGTTGGTTTCAAGCGTCAGATCTGTGGGTTGTAAATGGACAGAAATCTGAAGTTTTTTCACTTTTCTCACAACATGCGTCTCAAAAAGTATTTAGTCGTCCTGACGTTAAAGCTTTTGTCCTTCTTCATAAACTCTCTGTTGAATGTGACCTAATTGCCTTCATAAGAGACCAGCTCCAAACTCACTCCCTCTGCTCCAAACACAAAGACCTTTCCTCCTCTTTCATGCGTTGGTATAAACCTGTCTGCTGCCTTCATTGTGAAACTAATTACTCTCATTATGTTGAAGCTCTGCAGTCCTCTCCATCCATCCTGGCTGCCTGAGGAGGAAGTCGCTGCTCCAACACGGATCCGTCCTCTCACGTGTTGAACACTTATATGCACACATGAACACACACTCACTCACACACACACACGTTCAGGAGCAGTGAAGGTGAGTTCAATCTTGGTCTGACCTGACTCAGAGCTCGTCTGTTTACTCGTCAATGTTTACTCTAAATACTGAAGGTGAACTCAGGAAACAGATTGTTTTCTTGTTTTGATGATATTTTAGGAAACCTTAGAGCAAAGTCTATTTCTATAACCAAACAGATAACTCTGTTTTTCAACTATTTAAAGTCTTATCTTTGGCTGTGAACAAAACAATAACTGGTACAGAGCACAGGAGGTGAGCCTTAAGGTCGTAACACACACATTAACACTGGATTTCTGAGTCATGAACTACAAATGTGGCTCACAAAACTTTCATAAATAAAGCTTTTTTAAATGGTTTTAGGTTTCTATCAACAATCAGCCTTCAACAAGTGAGCTACATTGAGCTTAATTTGGCTTTAAGTATAACTATCAACAATCCAAGAGAGTACACATGCTTCACCCTGAGAGTAAATATTCAACCGTACACACTGAAGATGGAAACTACAAGTGTCAGATTTCACATGTAACCTTTACATACATGCAGCAAAGAGAGGTTGCAAAACAGGAGCTCTGTCATCTTTCACTGTCTGCAAACACTACTTCACACGTGCCACTTACTCAAACAGACACACTACCGACACGTCAGCATCGTAGCAAAGACGGTTAAACCTTTATCCAAGGAGCAGCAGAATTATAACTGACACCGAACACCATTCAGTGACACAAAAACTGAAGAAAACAGCTTTTTCTTCACTTCCTGTTCCTTTAAATTCACCTCACTTTGTAAAGAAGTGACTGATTAGTCATCTCTCTCCTTGTCACCTTAGTCACATGTTTTTTCTTTGTCCTGATCTAAATGTTTTTTGGAAGGGGTACTTTAGTGTTATGTCTACTGTACTTGGTGTTAATTTGCAGCCTTCGCCTCTGATTGCTATATTTGGGATTCCTGATGCTTCAGTGGCTCTGGATACTACACAAAAGGACATTATAGCTTTCACTTCCTTACTTGCACGACGTTCCTTATTGTTACATTGGAAGTCTACTAAATATCCATCCATCTCTCAGTGGCTTAAAGATACCATGTTTTTTTTACAGCTTGAGAAGATTAAATATACATTGAGGGGACACACTGACAAGTTCTTTCATAGATGGCAACCCTTTATTTCTTTTTTCAAAAATTTGGAGCTACTGCCCAACTAAATGTGTGCCTGTCGCTATATATTTTATTTATTTTTATTTTCTGTGCTGTATAAAACATGAATATGTTCTGTATATTCTCGTCTTTTTTGCTGAGCTGAGATGAGTTGGGGTGGGATGGGGGGGGGGGGTGTGTGTTACTTATAGTTCTTTACAGTTATTCCTTGCTGTGTAAGTGTATATGTAGGTTTATTCATATGTGTGTAAATCTGAATATGTTTTGGTATTCCCACTTACATATATGTATACATATGTGGATTTGGAAAAAAGAAGAAAAGAAAAAAGGTGAATTGTATTCCTGATTGTTATGCTAATTTTTTTCAATAAAAATAAAAGGATAAAAAAAAAAAAAAAAAAAAAAAAAGAAGTGACGGATTAATCGTTTCAGATGCATTTGAGGGATTTGGGAACTGTGACCTGTGAGCCGGTTGGTTTTTACAAAGGCAGGAGCGAAAGAAAAAAAAGGCATATGCAGCATTTTGGCTCTCAGGAGGGCATTTCATCACGTTATAATCAGCTAAAGGGACAGTTAGTATGGGTTACCAACCAGACACCACTGCAGCACATGTTAAGACTCCCGAAAGACCATTTAGTGCAAGTTTGACACCAAGAAGGGAACTTTAGCAAGCGTTTTGATTCCCAAGAGGTCACATAATCATGTGTTTTTGCATCACAGTGGACACTTAAGTGCACATTTTAGCCCCTAAAAGGATACTTTTGCTTATTTTGGCTCCCAAGAGGACAGTTTCTCATGTTTTATCCAGCTAAAGGGGTAGATTAGTGTGGTTCACCAACCAGAGCAACACTTAAGCAAGTGTTTTTGGCTCCCATAAGGCCATTTGAGTTCAAGTTTGACACCAACAAAGGGACTTCAGCAAACGTTGAGACTTCCAAGAGGGCAATTTTGAGTTTTTTGGCTCCCAGAAGAGCACTTCAGGGCATGTTTTGTATCTCAAGAGATCATTTGAGCATGTATTTGGGAACTAAAGTGGGCAATTTAGTAAATAAAGGCTTCTGACAGGACAATTAAGCATATTTTGGCTCCCAAGAGGAAACTTTTGAGTGTTTTGGATCCAAAGAGGTGACTTAAGCATGGGTTTTGGTTTCAGAGACTACAGTTTGTCATGGTAAAACCAGCCAAAGAGACAGTTAGTATGGGTTATCACCATATCACCAGAACTGCACTCAAGGACGTGCTCTGGCTCCCAAAAGGCCATTTAGTGCAAGTCTGACACAAGGAAAAGGAACTCAAGCCAGTGTTTTGACCCCAAAGAGGCCAAATTTGCATATTTTGGATCCCAAGAGGTAAATCAAGCATGTGTTTTGGTACCAAAGTGGGCATTTTTTTAGTACTTTGGCTTTGAACAAGACTCTTCAGCACATTTTGGCCCCTAACATCACACTTTTGCATATTTTGGATCCACAAAGGTGGCTTAAGTGTGGATTTTGGCTCCCAAGATGACAGTTTATCATGTTTAATCCAGTTAAAGGGGTAGATAAGTGTGGTTTGCCAGACAAGAGGGCACTTAAGCGTTTATTTTGGCTCCCAAAAAGGCCTTATACTGCAAGTTTGACACGAAAAAAGGGACTTTAGCAAGCGATTTGACTTCCAAGAGAGCAATTTTGAGTATTGTGGCTCTCAAAAGGGCACTTTAAGGTGCATTTTGGCCTCTATAGAGGTCACTTAAGCCTGTGTTTTGGCACCAAAGGGGGCACTTTTGAGTGTATTAGGCTTGAGAGAGGACACTTAAGCATGTATTGGCTTTCTTAAGAGCACCAAGAGTACACTTTTGTGTATTTTGGATCCAAACAGGTGGCTTAAGCATGGGCTTTGGCTCCCAAGGGCACAGTTTATCATGTTTAATCATTTAAAAGGGGTAGATTAGTGTGGTTCGCCAACCAGGAGGGCACTTTGGTGTTTGTTATGGGTCCCAAAAAGACCCTTTCGTGCAAGTTTGGCACCAAGGAGGGCACTTTTGAGTATTTTGGCTCCCAAGAAGGCTCTCCAATGCATGTTTGTTTTCAAAGAGGGCACTTAGGTGTGTTTTTTTCAACAACTGGGCAACAAGGAGGGATAGCCACCTCCCCTTTCTCCCTCTGTGCACACAGGAATCTATATAAAAATCATAGAATAGATCAATATCATTGTGTCATGATATGTTTTCATCATGTATGAGTAAAAGTTCTCTGAGTTGGAGAAACTCTTTAGCGTAAACAGAGTCAGTGTTAGTCATGAAACAGAACCTATCCAACTGTTCACATCAAAGTAAAGTGACTCTCAGCAACTGACTGAAGATTTTATTAGAGATTCTCACCTGCCAGTCGTCCTGTGTGGCCCCGGACATGAGCAGAAGTGACCCGTGACTCAAAGGAACACGAATCCTCTCCACATACATGTAGTCTCCATTTTCCTCCTGATACAAAACACAGTAAAGACTGAAGGATAAATTTCTACTCTTAAACACATGAGAACACCCACATCAATGTTTACGATCACCTTTGTTATAACACACAACCTCTAAATACTCAGCTGTTCCTAAACACGAGACCTGACATCAGCCTCCACTTTTACTCCTCGTCACCTTTGGATGCTCTTAACTTTTCTGCCTTCAGTATCTTCTTCTTCTTTTTAATACAGATTATTGTAGCACGTCTGCTTTATTTAGCAGCATCTGCTCGAAGGAGGAGACGGCCTGTTTGACGGGGAGCCGAGTTTAACTACCACAAAAAAAAAAAAACACACACGCAAGAGCAGCAGAGGTCGGAGAGAGTGTGTGCAGGTTTAAGACGGATTGAATCAAACACTTTGTGAGACCATTTTAATGAAAACTAGGAGCTGGATTTGTGCACAGTGAAGCGGGAGAAGACAAGAAGCTAGATAATCTCTTTGTGTTTGTAAAATAAGAGGGTTATGCCAAGATATGCAGCCGTCAGATACAGGATACACTCCATCAGTTCACAGGTGTTATATTTATTTTGCACAGCTTAATATTAGAGTAGAGATATTCAAATACATTGCTTTCAAAGGGTAGAAAATGTGTTTTTTTAGTATCATAAACATTGGGTGTCAGTACACAGCCTGCCTTAGATAAACGTGACTTTAAGTAATCTGTAAATGTTTTGTTCAAAAGTCACATGAGATTTCAGCAAAACCAACATGAGATTTGCTCAATTTGTGGCATCAGAAGTTGCTGAACCTCCTGAAAAGTGAAACATTTTAATTCAGAGAAAGGGAGATGTCTAGTCCTGAAGTAAAGAAGAGGTAATGTGACATCATCTCACCAGTGGAGGCTTTTTGCGGAGGCTGAAAACTCTGGTGTCTCCCAGACTGAGGGACGCGATGTGGGGCTGATCCCCCAACGACGCCTCATCGTCGCTATGCCAACCGATGCTGTCGTGACCGTCCCGATAAAGGTTACACAGCAGAGAGTTAAAGCTGCATCCAGTCGCCTGCTCGATGGCCTCACGAAGGGTTAAGAGCAACGGATGCCACTGTAGGAGAACACAGACAGACAGAGAGTTTCCTGTTAAAAAACGCAGTCATTATCAGACAGAGCAGGGCCCTCAGTCATGAAGGACGCCCCTGAACAACCATCAGCTCCATTGTTCCATTGTTCAGAAAAAGCAGAACATGATGTGTTCTACTTATTTTTTATTTATCTAATTTGTTTATTGCACATATGAAAGTAACACAAAAGAAAAACTGAGCAAAGCAAAAAAAAGTTGCCACAAAGATGTGCAGGAGGGGCCAAAAAAAACCTTCAGGGCTTGTCGAGTGGCTCTGCTAAGTCCCTGAGCAAAAATACAATATATTAACACACACATGCATATGCACATACATTCATTTGTAAACATATATACACAAATGTATCCATATAAACACATAGACATTCAGTTTATGCTGTTCAAACAGATACATCACGGTCAAAAGAAAGAAAAAAAGGGGAAAACAATCATTACAGAGAGAGCTCAAGAAAGTAGTTAATCATATTCTAATCAGCTAAGGGGAAAGATTGGTGTGGTTTCCAACTAGAAGGGCACTAAAGCTTGTGTTTTGGTTCCCAAAAAGTCACTTTGGCTTTTAGCAAAAGCTTTCTAGCCTTTACCATGAGGAGTTCATGACAGTGTGAATACCTGACAGAAAATGAACTTAAATCCACATTTTTGTGCAGATTATGTCTTTTAAAAGCTGTGCTCTTAACCCCCATTTCTTCTTTTTGCCTTTCAAAACTCTACTTATAATCTTTTCAAGATCCAACGGCGCAAAATTATTTTAAAGATTTTGATAAGGAGAGTGTACAAAGGAGAATGATCCTTATCTGGGTCAGTGGGTTTATTTGTTTTAGGAGGAATCCCTGACGCATCTCAGACCTGTTTAGTGACCTAATGACCCGACTCTCGTCTGTGGAAAAGCAAACAGGATTTAAGGATTTTAAGGGGATAACTCTCACCTGTGTGTTCGGAGCCATCGTGGAGCGAGCGTACGTGTACGGCAGCTCTCCGTACCAGCAGGTCAGTCTGGGCTCATCGTATGCGTCACCTGAACAAACACGTAAACAAACACACCTTTATAAGAAACGACAAAGAAGGAAACGTGTACCAGCGTTTCGTTATGAGGCAGAAGAAGTCAGAAATAAACCTTGCGCTCACTGAATAGAGAAACAGAGAATAACTAAAATATAATCCAAGCAGCGGGGTCAGATTTCACAGAGTTATTCATCCTTAAATTTGATCTAAAACGTACAGACTAACATCAGCACATTTTCAGATCTCTTTCCGACACATAAACTGAGAAGTTTTGTTGGTTTGGTTTAGTTTAGGAACTGATTTGTGAGAATGAAAATGACTCAGGTGGTAATTTAAAAACACTGTGTTGTTAAATCTGCATATTGAATCCCTTAAACATTATCTTCAACAAAGGAAAGAAAAGGCTCTAAAATCCATCTGTACTTTGCTTCAGTAATGAGGTCGAAGCAATTTTCTCTTCAACAGAGGATGGATGGATTGTTTTCAAAGCTAATGTTGGACTGAATGACAGGATGCAGAGAGCTGATGCAATGCTGCACCATATATTATTTCAATATTGTCATCGCAATATGTGCATGTGCAACATTTATATCACAGACATATTAACAGCTTTCTGGCTTTTAAGGGCTTTCCATTTGTTTTTCAGATCAAAGTTTGGATCTCCTGATTGCACATTTTATTATTTCACCTCCTACTTTCAACACTGGATGATTTCATGAGCTGCCATAAAACTTGAAACAGTGGAAGTTTAATGTCACAGTGAAGTGTTGCTTAAAGTTTGCTTTGCTTCCTGCAGAAATCATCCTTTTTCTCTTTCCAAGGCAGACCATCTTCACTAAATGCATTGTGCAAATGCATCATTTCAGAGAAAATTCAGCAGAACAGAGTGAAGCAGGAAACTTTAAGAACATATTGCCACATCATTTTTTTTTTCGCAATATTGTGCAGCCCTACTAAGTGTCTCTCTCTGTCTGTGAACTTCCAAGAACCAGCCTCCTGCTCTGAACCAAAACAAACTGCCCGAGCTGCTTTTGACTTTTTATGGTACTAAAATATTTAGGGACTCTGGGAGCGATCGTTTAAAACAAGAGTGGTCATTTATCAACGTTCAAAAGCCGTAATATTTCAGCCACGATTCGCTATCAGAGGAAAACATGAACAAGTTCTGAACAACTCGATAAGATGTCGTTCAAAGACCTGAGCGATGGTCGGAAAAACTGAGTCAGGGGGTTTAAAAGAGAAAATAAATGACACACAGGATGTGAGAAAGGTGGTTTTTCCACTACTTCCTCTTTGAACCCGAACATCACGAGGACTTTTGTTGACAAAGTCTCAGGAGAGATGGATGGAGATTACACAACGCGCAGCTGGTTGGAAATCATCTCTGTCACTTGTCTTCATCATGCTGCTCCTCTGCTGCGGAGCTATCGCAGAGTAACACACGAGGTGGAGGAGAGCCAGCTGACGGAGAGAGAGAGAGGGAGAGAGAGGCTGATTCTGAGGCAAAGTCTGGACCCAGTTCAACCAGCTCCCTGTATATAGTCTGTCTGCACACAATGTGACTTATTCTTTCCTTTCACTGAAACACTTGTGGCCTTTGCTGGACGTGCACTGGAAGAGAGAGGCTGCAACTTCTGCTGAAATCTTATTCAGACTGAGGAAAAAAAGCTGCTGTGAAAAGGGAGATCCAGTTGTACAATCACTTACTTTAATAGTTTTGAGTTTGTGTATGTGTGTGAAGGCAGAGTACCTGCAGGTTTCAGTCAAATTTAAGACTTTTTAAGATCTTTTTAACACTGTTTATTGAACATTAAGCTGCTCATTGGTTAATATCTGTATATAAAAGTTCAAACAGTGACTCATAGTCACAGACAGCCGAACTAGGATGCAGATAAATTATATCAGCAGCTTGTGAGAGAGTTTTTACTCTAAATCTCCTTCTCAAAAAGTCCCGCAAAAAAAAAAAAACATCAATAAATCCTACTCTGACAAATTTAAGACCTTTGAGTCATTTATTTAAGACCAGAGTTTAACATTTTAATGATTTTAAGACTTTTTAAGGCCTTCGTTTTAAGGATGTGTAGGAACCTGGGAAGGTATGTGTATGCACACACACACATCTGTATGTATATATATATGTATAATAAATAAA
Organism: Thalassoma bifasciatum; assembly: GCA_008086565.1. Classification (NCBI taxonomy): domain Eukaryota; kingdom Metazoa; phylum Chordata; class Actinopteri; order Labriformes; family Labridae; genus Thalassoma; species Thalassoma bifasciatum. The sequence goes on from RPOG01000627.1 coordinate 219,142, forward strand.
TAAATGAGTAAATAAATAAATAAAAAGTGTTTGAGTGTTTTTATGGATGTGTGAATACTTTATAGATTTGGGGTGTGTATTTGTTGGCGTGTGTGAGTGGAGACGGGTGTATAGGTCAGATCTATGGGTGACATATTTCAGAAATTAAAGTGGCTTATTTGTATTATGCAGTGTTAATTAATGGTGACAATGGATAAAAATAACTTATATCATATTGTACATTCGTGTATATATGCGTAGCTAGGTGTATGTATTTACAGTTGTGTCCAAACGTTTACACTCTCCAGCAGAATTTCTGATTTTTTGGCCTTTTTCTCAAAAAAAATATGAATGATAGCTACTGTGAAATACTTTCTTTTGTCATCATGATTTAAAAAGAGTTAACACTGTTGTTTGTTAATAAATGTCTTCACCCAACCTCTAACCATGAGTGACAGAAAAGTTTTTGTGTTATCATTCATATTTTCTGAGAAAATAAAAATGAAAAAAAAAAAAATCAGAAATTCTGCTGAGGGGTTTAAACTTTTGGGCACAACTGTATATAAAAGGTTGGCCAACTAGACTTCCTGTCATGGATTAAAACTGGGAATGATTAAGTTTTACTTCTTTCCACTCCTTATTCAAAATGTAAAAGAAGTTAAACTAGTGATTTAAAAGTTTATTGCAAAGTTTCTTTTTCTTTTGATTCATTGCAAGATTGCAAATTTCATTGTTTTGACTCTCTGTTTCATACTGTTTTTTTTGACCCATCATATAAAAACTGACACATGACCCCGTGACCTCACAGAGAAGCAGCTGCGGGGGGAAACCTTCCTCACCCTCCTCACCCTCCTCACCCTCCTCTCTCTCTTCATCCCTCAAAGATACATCATCAGATCACGTTTCACTCCTCCCTCACTGCTGTTCTTTCCCCGTTAATACCCACCCTGTCTGTAGTTTGTCTTCTGGGACCAGGGAAGCTCTGCCAGCAGTTTACTGAACATCCAGTCGGCCTCTTCAGGGGGGAGGAACCCCGGCAGCAGCCGCAGTCTGCAAAAACAAAACACACACAGACAAACACTCTCACACACTTTATTCAACACAGACCAGGAAAACAAGAATGTAGGGCATGTTTTTAGTGTTTGTGCAAGAAGATCTAATACAGGACAACTTAAAGATTCAGTATAAAGCCTCAATTATCGATCCCTGGTTATAAATCTTTTTCCTGTCAGCTTGATGCTTTTCTGAAAATAACACCAAAAAAGATGTTCATCCACTCTTTAAAGCTCCATAGAGCAGACTGAAATACCTGTTAGTGTCTCCATACAACTTTAAGAAATGAGAAAGTTCTTCACATGCATGAACTGCAGGTTTGAGATCTCCCCAGAGTGGCTCAATGATATTGAGGTCATGAGACTGAGATGGCCACTCCAGAACCTTCACTTTATCCTTCTGTAGCCATCTTATGTGTAGTTATATGAACACATATTCGGAAATGAACATTGACATTAGTAACAGTATGACAACAACCTTATGAACTTCTTTTCTCTACTTGTGACTGTTTTTTTGCCCGTTTTAGTCACTTTTCAGTCCTTTTTGCTACTTTGGGACCATTTTTTTCGACTTCCTGACTTTTTTCCAAGTGTTCTCACAAGGTCAGGAGACTGAGATGGCCACTCCAGAACCTTCACTTTATTCTGCTGTAGCCAATGGCAGGTCCACTTGTCCTTGTATTTTGGATCATTGTCACGTGTGAACGTCCAAGTACGTCTCATGTGCAGCTTCTGGGCTGATGAGTGTAAATTTTCCTCCAGTATTTTCTGATAACATGCTGCATTCATCCTTCATTCATCAGTTTGGACCAAGTTTCCTGAGCCTTTGTAGCTCACACATCCCCAAAACATCTCTACATGTTTTGGAATTGTAGCTCAGGAATCTCAGACATTTGTTGCTGTGAACTTCACTGAGTTTTTCTAAAAATTTCATTATTAAAAAATGATTTCATTTATTCTTCACTGCTTGTGGTTTTAATTCCTAAGTTACAGAAACGACTTTGTGACGCTGGAAGTGACACATTTTGGATGAAACATTTTTAAATCTGACTTTTTGGGGTGCTGAGAGAGCAGAAGGAATATGTCTAATCTGTTGTAAATACCTGAATCTGCTTTTATTTTTCACTGTTTATACTGAGAAATAACATGTTTGTGGTTTGCAAAGAGCCATCTGCTACAGGAAGTAAACACCAAAGATGGAGATTAGTGATAAAAAGATGAATCCAGCACTATTTGGGGTCAATCACAGGTTATAATCTGTTTGGTTTCATGAGAAAAGAGAAATGCTGGTCATTTTTTTTCGAAGTATATGGCACATGCTGCTTATTTATTCTGGACCTACCAAACCGCATATCACATCTGAGAGTCCTGGGAATACAAACATGGTCTTAGAAAGCACAGGAAACACTATTGTTTATGTGACGACTGCCATCTAGTGGACTTTACAGTCAATCACAGATGTGTCGCCCTCACTGGAAGCTGGTTTGATACAAATCAGGAGGAAATACTTTAAATCTTTGGGTGTTGGATTTGACTCACTGTGACACTCCTGAAGGTCCATGGCTGATTTCATAATCTCCAGCCTTTCTGTCAAGAGCAAATTAATGAATAAATGAGCCAATTTGTGCAAAGTAACAAGCTAAATAACAAGCTAACACATCATGAGACAATAAAAACAAGATAGTTTTTACAAAAATTAAAGTCTGAAGAATCCTGTGAAGTGAATAGATGGAGAATAACTTACTCTATCACCTTCTCTGGAGGAACTTCTCTGATTGGCTGAAATTAGACAAAGAGAGACCCAGCAGGTTTCTTAAATAACATTTTCAGAGGCTCAACTTTTTACTAGATAAGTTAAATGTTGTTGAGATTTTCTGTGAACCTGAGAGGGCTGGTGAAACTCAAATGATGTCTGTGTTTTCTGAGATCCACATCCCCATGAAGCAGGATCTGTTGGGACACTTTTGGGCTGTTGGTTGTTTCGAACGGCAGCTGTCAAACAAAACATATATGGGTCAATGTCGTGACGTCCCTTTTTTTGTGTCTGAGTGCAATATTTCCTTCCATCATGAATTGAGTATTTCATCACATGTATTTCTTTATTCTATGAAACCTGTGTTATTTGAACACATCTTTAAACTATTAAAATATAACATGTTTTTTTGTGTTTTGGTTCCTCAAACCCCCAAAATGTCAGGTGGTGCAACCGTCCTGACAAGTATCCACAGTAATTAAACTCTAAAAATTGAATGTCAGNGCCCAAATGACATTTGTGACCAAGTGGAAAAGTTTGTAGATTTCTCTGAAATACTGATAAAAAAGGTTTTTTCACTTCATTGGTGACTGGAACAATTTCCATGTCAGGTGGAACAACCAATGTAATAATGTGAAATGTTATTTTAACATCAAATTATTTATCTTATTCACAAATAAAAGAAATGAAACACACAAAATGAAAATGTATGAGTCACTACAGACACTTGAGAGATACTTGCCAATAATTTCACACAGAAAAAATAACAGGAACATATAAATATATTTTCATATATTTGGTTGCGCCACCTGACATTTTTGGGTGCTCATATTAAAAATACTAAAAATAATGAACCTAAAAACTTTGAAATGTTGGTCAACTACTGAAATCTGTTAGAAAACATAATTCTTCTCTCAGGAATATGTTTTTATCCATTTAATATAACATTTCAGGTGAAAGAGTAGTGACATGTTCCAGCTATTTGAGGCTTTAAAGTCTCATAGAACAAATCAAGAGTATAAATCAGGTTTTGAATCACCTGCTGGTCCTGAGGGTCTGGGCAGCGGTTTGGCCCAGGAACCTTGGACTCTGGCGCGTTGACGTTTATCTGACATCGCGTCTGTGAAGTGAAAAAAAACACAAGCTGTCTTCAAAACACAGATAAACTCTCTGCACACATTCAGGAAACACAGAAGGGTAGGTAATCTCTTATGCACTGAAAAAAAGAAAGAAAAGTACAGGAACCTTTGGAATTAAGTGAAATTCTGCATCAACTGATCAAAATATGTGTTCTGATCTTAATTTAAGTCAAATATTATGTGAACTCTTGGATTTTGAACGATTTGCAAAAAAAAACCCCAATCCGATTATAATGTGTTGTTAAATAAGCACAAGCAATAAATCGTACTTCATGAGAAAAAGAATCAAATTCGATAAATAAAATGAGGAATAAATAATTGTAACAAGAGAAGAGCAGTTTTGACTCATATGGCAAATTTTATTTCACTTGCTAAGTTGAAGGGGAAGATCTTTTCTTTTTTGATTCTCATTTTGAATAAGAAAAACACCAAGACATGAGGGAGAAGACACTTTGCACTTTTCTGCACTTTACTTGTATGTTACTCTCTATTTTTGGTATGAGCTCTGGACTGAATACGGTTTGTGCTTTTGTTTATGTACGGTGTTTCTTATTGTGTCTCTTACGAGGCATTTTGTTGCGTATTATTTCTGTGTTTTAGACTTTTAATTGTGTCTTATTGTCTGCCTTGTCTTTTGTGTGTCCCAGCAGCAACGCTAATTTCCCTCGACTGGACAATAAAGTGATTTTGATTCTGATTCTGATTCTGAAGAGAAGGATTCTTGAGGGACAAAAAATAAGAAAAGAAACTCTGTTTGCATAAACAGCTACATCTAAAAAGTTTGAATATCATGAAAAATGTAACTATAAATTAATATATGGGTCAATGACAAAAAGAGGGTCTAAAAACTTATTTTCAAAAAGTTCTTGAAAATGGATAAAAAACATATTTCTGAGTGAAGAATTATGTTTTCTAACAGATTTCAGTAGTTGACCAACATTTCAAAGTTTTGAGGTTCATTATTTTTTAGTATTTTTAATTTGAGCACCCATGGAAATTGTTCCAGTCACCAATGAAGTGAAAAAACCTTTTTTATCAGTATTTCAGAGAAATCTACAAACTTTTCCACTTGGTCACAAATGTCATTTGGGCTCCTCTGGCTGATGCAGTTTCCTGTTTCCTGTTTTATTCTCTTCACTTTAAAATAAAAGTCTAATGTTACGGTTGCACCACCCTGACATTTGACAAGGTGAAAATTACGGGACAAAAGTTTTTTAATTTCTCAACAGCTTTAAAATTATTTTTATTTGCAAAGAATGTTTTATTTAAAAAGGTTCAAGCATAAAATAATGCCACTGTATTTTTAATTTCCATTTACAATAACTGACATTCAATTTTTAGAGTTTAATTACTGTGGATACTTGTCAGGACGGTTGCACCACCTGACATTTTGGGGGTTTGAGGAACCAAATTTTAATAGTTTAAAGATGTGTTCAAATAACACAGGTTTCATAGAATAAAGAAATACATGTGATGAAATACTCAATTCATGATGGAAGGAAATATTGCACTCGGACACAGAAAAAGGGACGTCACGTCATTGACCCATAAATATATAATCATTGTACAAAGTGAATTATTTCAAACCACTATTTCTTGAAATGTTGATGTTAATGGCTCATAGATAATGCAAACACAAAATTCAGTGTCTAAGAAAACAAGAATATCACATAAGATTTAAAAAGAATATTCAAACAGAAATTTCATGCCTCTGTTTGTTCACAAGACTATTTTTGCAACTCATGAATGCTTTTGCCCATCTTAGTCACATTTTACCCTTGTATTTTGCCACTTGAAGACTTTTTTATCCATTTTTGCCACCTTAGACTTATTTTTATTGCTGTACTTCTTGTTTTTTTTCCACTTCTCACCACTTTGATTGTTTGTCTTACAAAATCTAGATTTCAAAAGTTTGAATCTTTGGTCGAGCAGTATTAAGTAACACTGGATTAGAGCAGAAAACATCTACTGCAAAAAAAAAAAAAAAAAAAAGCATCTGATATTCTGATACATTTAAGGTTAAAGAAATATTACACTGCAGCCACAACTACACGTTACTTTAGTTGCAGAAACACCTATTATGAAAGCATGTTTTAAAGAAATCCTTAGTTTGATTTATACACATAAAAAGAGGATTAAAAAAGAAGAACACCGATTAAACTGTGATTTCTCTCTTTTTTTCTTAGACTGAAATAAACAGACTGATTTAATGTTAACGTGCTAACACCGGCTCCATCAGTTTAATCTCCATAAAACTTCACACAACTACAAAAATACATCAGGAAACAAAAGTTGAAGGATTTTCATCCATTACTTACCAAATAGAGCCCTAAAGATTAACTCTGTAATGAACAGAAGTTAGAAAACTTCACACAAACCAACAGATCTGACATTTGACAGCCATGCTCAGTGTGTCACACCAAAATAAACCCTACCCGGAACTGAAATTTATTATAGCGCTGAACCGTTCCGGATCATCTTCAACCTAAAAAAAAAAAAAAAATAAATAAATAAATAATAATAAAAAAAAATTAATAAAAATAATAAAAATAATAAAAATAATAATAATAATAATAATAATAATAATAATAATAATAATAATAATAATAATAATAATAATAATAGCAATGATGATAAAAAAAAAATAAACAAATAATAAGAATAAATTAAGGTCCAATATTTTTTCATTGTAATTCCAAAAAAAGGATTCAAGGAGTTTTATTGTCATTCAACCCATTTAAAACATGGGTGGGACGAAATTAGGTTACCCTGGTCCCGGGGCAAGCCCAATCATAGAAATGAGAATAATAAATATATACAAATGTACAATAAAAAAGAGAATAAAAGAAGAACACAATCAACTAGTCTTTTTAACAAATAGACTAAATAGAATAAAATAATTAACTGTGCAAAAATTGCAGTGTTCATTTGTCAGGAAAAAGTCAGACTTCTGAAGTTGAAGCCAGAATTTTCCCTTTTGATTCCTCTGAATAATTATAGGAAAGACATTGGACACTTTTTTTTCCCCAATGACCCTTATCTTCTTGCTCAAAAACTTGCTCATATTTAGATCACGTTTTCCCTTTTTTAGTGTTCTAATTCATTACTTCTTCAAAGATTTAATCATGTCACATCATTTTTCTTAATCAAGTACACAGCAGCCTTTTTTAAGAATATTTTTGCCAAATTATATTGTTATAATAATACAACATATTCTATATTTTATTCATATTTTACCTCTTTCCTCACAAAAAATGTTTTATTTTGAATATTTTTTTTGTTGTTTTCTGTCAATGTTTCTTGCTGATCTTTTCCATAGTTATTCCATAGTCCAAAATGTGCAGTAAAAATAAACCTTGCCTTTCACATTTCTGCAAAGGTAAGATCAAAATCTAGTTTCGAACTTTAAATCTGCTGCAGCTTAATGAGAAGAAATATAAACATCATTACAGCCTAAAAAAATAAACCCATAGTTCATCATATATAGTACAAACTTAAAGAGGACTATATATATATATATAATAAATGATTCTACTTTTGATCCCAACCCACTTTTTGTCTAAAAATTCCTCATATCAATAAAGTTTACAATTATTTTTTCTGTTGCACTTACCCTGTATGAAATTCTCTTGACGTTTTAAGTACATGCAGCAAGAAACTATTAGAGTGCTTTGGTTTAGTGTAGTTTATTTGTCCAGTGTTTCCTGGAAAGTCTCCTTTAATTTACTGCACAATAAAAGAGGCAGCTTCAGCCGTCGACTGCCAATCTCAAAATAAGAAATATTTGATTGAGCCCCTTGAGAATTATAATTTTTTTAAGTTTACAGCTACTTTCATTAAAAAAAGTGATACAATATTGGACAAGTATGAAAAAATAGGCATAAATATCAGATAAAAATTGAAGTATAAGCACAAAATATAAGGTATGTACATTGACAGAGCTCTAACTTTAAGAGTTCTGAGACTCTTATTTTCCTCCTGAAGTGGTAATTTAAAAGAAATAGAAAAGAAGAAGAGTACACATTAATGTGCTGTATGCCAGAGCTTTTATTAACAAACCATATAAAACAAAAGTTGCCAGCAGTATAAACGTAAACAGTGCATTTTACATGAAGAAATTTCAATTTCTAAGCATATTAAAAGACTCTTTACAGAAGATAAGGATTCACAAGGCAGTTTAGTTCAGGCACAGGTCAAATCAAGTCATATAGAGTTTTTTTTAAGCTGTGCATTAACTTTGTAAAGAGGATAAAGTTTTTATTTTAATTGGAGGAAAGGTTTGATCGTACATAAGTGACAAAATCTACAAGTAAACACTGAACCACAGCTTAGGATTTACATCATTCTTCACCCCTGAGACATGAAATCTAATATCCAGAGGTTTGCAGGATTTCCATTTTTATACAAAAGGTAGAAAATAGAGCAGCACCAACTGATTTACATCCTCAAAACATTTTTAACCAGCAACACCCGCTCGTTGAGTCTGACCACACCAGGCGTTTATATCAGTAGAAAGGCACGTCAGTGGAAAATAAACGAACGTCTTTGGCTTGGAATAAGTTATACTTTGGTGCTACAATAACCCACCACAGAGTATCATCTTAAATATAATGCAAACACACAGTATTATAGAAAAAAAGGCAGAAAGAGCCAATAGATCAGTGATAGTGTTAAACTGAGATGACAGCAGTAAGAGGCGCCATCTTTAAATGGCTTATTGATTTGTGAACGGGTTGAAATCTTTTCTAAAGCTCCGTCTTTGGCTCATTTGTTCTAAAATAAATAATAATACATACATATAAAAAAGATACCCACCACCATCATCCACTGCTTACAACAGCAGGGTTAACAAATCACTTAGTTATGGCTTTAATGTTTCCACCAACAGTGTCAGTGACAAAAAAATATGATGTCCTTTGCTAAGAGCAGCACTTTATTATCTTTTCAGCTCCTGCCTTCTTTGGAGATTTCTGTCCAGAAAAATCACATCAGGGTTGAAGTTTTACTTCTCAACACAAGGTCGTGCACAAACACTGATGTGCACATTTACCAAAGGCAAAAAGGTGAAATCTCAGGCAACCCTGGAGGATCAATGGCACAGATACAAACACACACAATCGCTCTCTCTCTCTCTCTCTCTCTTTGTTTGTTTTTTTTTGTTTAAACATTGCAGCAGGTGAGAGCCGAGCAGGTGTCTGCAGACGTTTTTCTTATTCACTTTTTAAACTGGCTCCGTTCTTCTGCTCGCGCAGCTTCCTCCGGTGCAGGTACCCGGTGCGCTGCAGACGGTTCATTCTGGCTCCGAAGAAGATGACCAGGTTACTGGGGACGAGTTTGGTGGTGACCCAACCCTGTGAGGACAAAAAGCATGAATGCATGAGTTAAAACATTTGAATCATCATTTTTGGACCACCTTTGTTGAAAGGTAATATTTTTACATCTAGATGAAAGTGTTGCTCACGGAAGAGAATTAGGGCCACTGTTAAAAAAACAACCAAAAAACGACAACCAAAAAAAAAAAAATTCATTTGTAAAATGCCTATGAAATTTTTTTTGAGTTTTAAGTCAAATTTGAGGGGAAAAAACAGAATCCCTTTATAAGAGTCAGAATTCTGATTTTATTGTCAGAACTCTCAGTTAACGAATGCATTGATTAAAGTCAAAATTCTGAGATAAAATAAGAATCAGAGATACTTTATTAATTGCACTGAGGAAATTAAGTGTTACTAGTTGCTCATCACACAGTACAGGAGTAGAAAAAATAATTAGGGATAAAATAGAGAAGGGCAATAAAATTTACAATAAAATAAGTGTGCAATGAGTACAACATTCAAAAAGTAAGCAATGAAATTACAGTGCGTACCAAAAATAGGTATGCTCAATATATATATATATAATTGTATATAATATATATAACATTTATAAAATGATGTGACAAAACAAGTTGGTTTGAGGATACTGCACTCATGTGAACTCAGAATTTAAAGCCTGCAGAATTTTGAGTTTTCAAGTCAGATTTCTGATTTTATAGTCATACTTCTCAGTACAGAGAATTCTTAAATTAAACGGCAGAATTCTGACTGTAGAGTCAGCACTTTGAGAAAAGAAGAGTCAGAATTCTGAGATTAAAGTCAGGATTCTTGGAATAAAAGTTAGAACTATGAGATTTAAGTCAGAATTCTGACTTTGTCCCTTCATAATAAAAGAAACAATGAACCTTTTTTTTTTTCCAGTTGCCTTTTTCCGCTTCTATAGTTGATTGTTTTTTTTTTTTCACAGTGTTTAGATTTTGGCTCATGTCTTACTCTGTGAATATGTCATTGAGAATTTCCTTTTTTAGATTTGATATTTGTCTAAACACCAAGAACTTGGTGACATGATAAAGAAGCTGGCAGTCTTAAAAGTGCCATTAAAAACACAGTAAATAAAAGAAACTTTACATCACAACAAGTGTTTTAACCTTTTGAGACCTGAGCTTTTGTTTGGTGTTCATCTTCCTAATTAAGATAACTTAACTTGGTGTTTGTTCACTTTCAGTCACTGAAATGTCCCTAAATGTGAGTAATAGGTCAGAGTTTTGAAAAATAAAGATTCATGGGTCTGTAATGAATGTAACTTCTTCACAAGTGGTTCAGTTTGATTTTTTAAAAGCAGTCAAAGATTTCTTTAAACAGACTGTAATCTTTGATACACTGTGTTTTTGCCACATAGAGCCGATATAAAGTGCATCATCAGTAGTTTGAGTTTCCTTCTTCTTACCATGACGGCGTGGGGGAAGTATCCGTTGGTCTGACTCTGCAGACCCACAGTGGTGAGCTCAGCTGCGACGTAACGCTCAGGGGTGGGTTTGTCCAGGGTGGGCTTCCTGATACGAGTCATTTTGGTGGCAACGAAGAAAGGCAGCACACTCTGCAGGGACACAAAGAGAAAACTCGTTCAGTAAATCAGTCTGTCTTAATTCATACAGCTCTGATCAAGGTGTTGATGCTCCTCAGCTTTGCAACTAAAATTCAAAACACATTCTACCAGCAATAATTCTTGCAGGACACAAAGTCATGCACGATGAGTCTATAGTTCTGTAAGGATCACTAAAAGTCACTCTCAAATGAGTGAAATGTGTTTTAAAAAAGCGACAAAACTGATCCAGCATCTGGTGAATTCAGGTGAAAATCTTTCTCCAGGTTTGTTGAGGTGAACCTGCAGTGCACGCTGCAAACACAAGGTGGCGCATGAAGTGACTTTTACAGGGATGCTAAAAACAGAACATGCAGGCCTTGTTTGGAGCAACAGTTCAAATCACCTCTGCTGCAAAACTGGACGTCGAAGGAAAGACTTCGATTTGAGATTAAACTCTATGAGCTCAGAGAAAGGGATCAAACTAAGCTGGAAACTATTTTTGTTGGGAATGCTGTGAATAATTCCCACATGAATCTGTGTAAGTTGACTGAATCATAATGACTCACCTGGATGATGATGCCCTGACGCCTGTACTCCTCCTGCAGACCACGAGAGAAGAAATCCACAAAAGCCTGCACACGGAAAAAAGATGGAAGAGGGTCAATTTAGCAGAAGTGATGCAAATCTTTGTTCCTAAAAGAGAAAGAGGGATTCAGGTGTCATAAATACCTTTGTAGCAGAGTAGACAGTGAGCAGGGGGACGGGGTACATGCCGCTGGCAGAGGAGATGTTGAGGATGACTCCTTTAGACCTGAGAGAAACACAAAGAGGATTTAAGACGTTAACTATCAGGGCTGCAAACGTGTTTTCTTGCATCGTGTTTTTGTGACGTGAACAGATTCAGCTACACGTCGCTCATTTGGCGTTGAGTGTGTCCTGCAGACATCCTCCGCTTTAATGATGCTGCTGTCACACTTTTCATGGCAGGGATTTCCTCAGGATGTGATCCACTAACACAGCAGAGCCAGAGCTGCTTCTAACAGGTATTTTCTCGCTGCAAATCCTCAAACTTTCAATGATTTTCCAGGCCAGTGGGAACCCTGTGTCTATACACAGTCAGCACACACACACACACACACANTAAAGTGAAATAAAACACTCACGTTGTCCAGATCGGGGATGTGAAGGAAGTATTCAGGATAAGGATAAGAGACGCCCACATTATTGACTAAAAAAGAGAGAAGAAAAAACAATTACTTCATAAGTTTTATACAAGAAATCTGACACTGAAGGGGAAAAACACCAGCTTAGATTTCTACCACAAGGTGGCAGCAAAAGCAAACGAGTAAAACAGGCCTTTCACTCCACAGCCGACTCAGCCACACCTTACAACCAGAGTACAATTGGTATCATAAAAAAGGACACAGAGTTCCTAAAATGTTCGACTAAAGAGTACAATGTGATCTCCTGAGTGGAAACGTGCGGCAGCTGAAACTTTCGAGCAGCTTTAAGCACAAAGCACGAGTCGTGACGTCAGGAGGGGGAAAGAATCGAAAAAGTGTTTCAAGCTCAAAGTAAAGAAACATTTTCTGATGGTGACTTCATAAACTAGTTTTAACAATATATGCTGCTTTATGCTGAAACAGTGCAAAAGATGGGTATTGATAAGATTTTATTGATACGAATGCACTTATTGATTCCCTTATCAGTTCCTCCAGTGAGTTTTCTGTGTACAACAAGCAGCTTTACAGGTTTTCTGTGTCAATGACATTTAATTTAGATCTCTAGACGTGAATAAATGAGTTTAATAAAAGTAAAAATCATGCATCAGGTGACGTGTATGTATTGTTTTATTGTATTGTTATTCACTGAAGTAGGCCACCTAGCAATGCTTTGAGTTATTTGGGACCTTGTGCTTGCCGTAGTTATGATTAAGACAAAAGAACCCTTAATCTCTTTCCTAAAGTTTCTTACTATTCCTGAAAAAATTACACAAAAACTGCAGCTGTCAATCATCAGAAAACAAAACTGAAAACCCAGGCTAATAACTAGTTAAAAACCAACTCCTCAGAAAAAAAGAGGACTTGAACACAACACATCCAAACAACATCTTAATGTCACTGCAGCGTAAGGATGTGAGAAACATTTCTATGAGGTGTAGTAATTTTGTAAAGTTTTACCACCTCTCATCTGGAATGCATTATGAGACAGAGATTTTGACCTATACTGCAGCCAGCCACCAGGGGGAGCACTTTTTGTAGACACCTCATTTCAAGTCATTTGTTATGGCGTCCGTGATTTTTAGTCTATGATCTGCACTTCCTGTTTGGGAAACATTTACCTGTTAGTATTCTGACATATTTGAGTTCTAAGTTTTGTTCACAAAGAGAAGTTGTGATCTGTTTCTGTGATGAAAGTTCACGAAAGAAGGCAGCTTTGCTCATCTACTTTAAGGACAGGTGTGTCGGCGAGCAGGTATCCAGAAATAATATCAAAAATAAACACTTGCACATTGCAAACTTGGAAAGAATCAGTGTTTATTTACGACGTTTTGGTGCTAGAGCTTCATACGGCAAACTGAAGGTCTAGCACCAAAACGTCGTAAATAAACACTGATTCTTTCCAAGTTTGAAAGTGTCTCAAAAAGGTTTTAACCTTTGATATTATATCTGTGATAAAAGTTGAAATTCTGTTTTATAACTAAAATAACATTAATGTATGCTAACTGCTAGCATATCAATGCAATTTTCTATACATGTTAGCATCAAGCTATCCCTATGTTTTCCATATTGTTTGTGGTACTTTAGAAGATGTGTTTCATGTTTAATGTATCGAACATAATTCCCTGGTTATAGAGTAATGTACATTTCTTTGTGTATTCAGTTTTACAGCTTCTTAAGTAAAACTTTAAGAGGGAAACTCATTTATCTGTTAAGCTCTGGACGCTCTCATGTAATGTAAAGAATCAATGGGAGAATGGTTAAGCCAAAAGACTGGAGATGATTCTTAACAGTAACCTATTCTTCTCACTCCTGAATCATATCCAACTTTTATGACAACTACGTGAAGTTTTGATGACTTTAAACAAAAGCAGCTCCTGCAAACCAAACATGTAACATGACTCATGTTTGCTTCATGCTTCATGATCAGTTTATCTTGTTTCATCCCAACCCTCTCAGATCTAATCTGTCATCTCTGCAGCAGCAGCAGTCGAGTAGAAATGCTTTGTTGCACGTACAGTTTTCACATTCTGTACTCGAGTATTTTTTTTTCCCCCTCTAACAACTTTTCCACTCGAGGATGAAAAACCAGGTGCACACACCCCTTGATTCACACACGACGTCTGAACTTTTGAGTCCCTACACTCCTAAAGTTATTAACCCCTGAAGGGAAACTAGAGTTTTGCACTTTGAACATGCGACGCACACACACGGGATGCAAATGCACGTCCTGTTCATGCATGCAGAAATGCAGATGAGCAGTTAGAGGTCAGGAGCCTCTGCAGTGCTTCAGGAAGAAAACTGACACCTCAGATACAAGTTTAAAAGTCGACCTCCAAATCATCAAGTCACATCCTGAAAAACTGAGCAACGAAAGTGAGATTTAAAGCTTTTGGGAGGAAAAGTTGATTGTTTTACATCAGCATTTCTGCAAGCGGACTTTTAAACTTCAGGACAGATTCGAGTGAAAACGGATGTAACTATACTTTCTTTGCATATTCATCCCTGCACTCAAGATAAACAGTGATGAAAATAGGAAAAATAAGATTATAGTGGTTGCAGGGAAGAGGTGTAGAGGAAAGTTTGTGCAGAATAACTCTAGTTTCATTGTCAGTGTGGGCTATTTAAAGTTACTCATTGATATACTGCTAAGTCCCGCCCTCTAACGTGATAAGCCAATCACAGTGCACAAAGCCACTTGTACACTCTGACATTATCTACATAGAAAAAAACTTTCTGCTAAGCATTTCAGAGATCTTCAGTCTTAAGATTGTCAAACGGTGTCCATGGGGTACGTACAACTTTGACAAGTTTTCCTGAGAGTTTGGCAACATTATTTATGGATATTATATTCCTTCATTAATTTCATCCCTTTGATCAAACAGCTTGCACATTCTGGTGGATTAACTATTACAGAAACATAATATTAAGATAATCTGCAATATACTGATGATTTTAAGTATCGTTCTCATCACACAAGTATTGATCAATACTGATACCAACTGAACAAACTGGTGAAGAAGTTCACTTCAGTCCTGGACCCTGTGAACTTGGAGGCTGAAAGGAGAATTATGGCCAAACCAACGTCTCTGATGGACTTTTAAAATTAATTTCTTAATCAACTCATTTCTACGTCTGCTCAGTTGCAGCAGCTCTGTCTTTGTTGTTGTTATTTTGTTGACACTTATGTTATAATATTAATAAATTCTTGGAACTTTTGCACAATTCCTTTTCTTGCATTACTGCTGTGTATCTTGTTTGTTGTTTTTAAGACAAGACAAATATCGTATCTTAAAATCCTGAACCTGACGGTGATGGGATGTGGTTGCGATTATCATTTCCTTTATTGCGATTGCGAATTTTCGTGTAATTATTTCTAGTTTCTCATCTTATGTTTTCAAACAAACACATTGTAGGACATGAAGAAATAGAATTTAAATAAAATTATTACATTAATTACAGCACCGCAACAACAACCTACTTTCACTACCACTGTAACTGCTTTTTGTCCATTTTAGTCATTTTATACTTATTTTTTGCCACTTTTGGACCATTTTTAATACCTTTACACTATTTCTTAGGTTCATTCCCAATTTTCTCATCATTTTTGTTGTTTTGGCCCATTTTCACTATTTCTTACCACTTTTGGACCTTTTTTTGCCACAAACTGACAATTTTCCAAGTTTTATCCCTACTTTCTTGCCACTTCTGTAAACGTTGGCAACTTTTTACCACTTTTAGCTGTTTTTGTAACTTTTTAAAGAATTCAGAAAGTATCAACAATAATTTTTTTTAAGTTTCCCCTAAATTTTTCTTGCTAACTTTTGTTGCTTTTGAGCTACTTTAGTCACTTTTCACTGCATTTTTTGCCACTTTTGGACCATTTTTGCTACTTTTTTAAAGTATTTCTAGGTTTTATCCCAATTTAAATGCCAATTTTTGCTGCTTTCTGGCAATTTTGCTTAACCAAAACTTAGATTTATTGCTGTTTTTGCCTCTTCTTACCACTTAGATTGTTTCTTTTGTAAAGGTAGTTTTTAACAGTTTGTCGTAACAGGTTGAGTAACTCTGGTGCAGAACAGAAAATATCTGCTGCAAAAACTGTATCTGATATTTTGACACATTTCATGTTATAGAAATATTGCACTGTCTGTGATTAGAATATTGCAACAGGACATATTAGGATTAAATCTAATTTGCTCAGTCTTAGTTAGAAGTGCAGAAAAGTGTGTGCGCGTCTACTTTCTTTCAGGCCTCAGACTTGAGTATTTCCTCCTAAAGAGAGGACGTGGACCATTCAGGGACTTCAACAACTTCTCACAACAAACTGAGGCTGTAAGTTTACGCCTGTAACAATCAGTTGATGGCGGTTAAAGCTCTTACCCAGAACACCGATCTCCAAACCAGCGAGTCCCGCCTCGACCTTGGGGTAAATGTCTGATTTGCCAAAGTCGACTGCGATAGTTTTGGTCTCCACGCCGTACTGCTCCGCTGTGAAGAAAAACAGAAATATGCTTCAATTAGAGGAGAGAATAAAAAGATTTAACATGCAGAAATAAGAAGAATCATTAGAAAAGTAGGTCTCAGATGAGCATGTCCCCTAAAGTCAAACTGACAAAGCTGTACAAGTTGACTTTAGGGGACAGACTCATGGTGCTGGCATGAGTCATAAAACAGAAAAATGTGGACAGAAACTCTTTCTGTGTTCATGTTGGGAAAGTGTTTCTACATGCGTTTGCTCAACACCAGCTCTGCACATGTGTGTTCATGAATACCAACAGGCTTGAACGGTCATTTCTTGCATTTTTGAACAAGAAAAGTCTCATAATTGGAGTATCCCAGGCGCACATGAATGCAGCATTACTGTGATCTCAAGTGTCAGAAGTTACTGTTGAGTGATCCCTGTTTGAAAGACCTGAAACCAGTCAGTGTCAGGCCTGAACTGAGGAGGGCACTGCGTACCAACAAACCAGGCGATGAACCACCTCCTCTTCCCTCCCTCCCTCCTTCCACTCCCTCATCATGTTTGACGCGCCTGCTGCAATTAGAATTTATTGTCCAAAGACTCGTCTGGCTGTTCGCTGGTGGAGGGAGTGAGAAGAGGAAAATTCCTGGGATCTGCCTCAATGAAGGCCAGTGTGTCGGTGAATATTAGAGCTGAGACCAGATCCAAGAGGAGACAAAGCAGGTGTCGGTCTGGAAACTAGAACCAGGTTATTTTTAGCCTCTCAGAGAGAAATTTAACAACAAAAGCTGCAAACGTTGGAGCTGAAGTGGGATCATTTGGTGCCATTAAAGGTCAACTGAGAGAGAAACGTATGAGATAACTGAATCATGGGTGGGGCAGGATGGGTCGCCCTCTTACACTCTAAGGAGGGCGGCCTCTGTTAAACTAATCGTGAGGGAGGAGTGCCAGAGTTTGGCACGCCGCACCCCGCTCGTGACTACCCATCAGCCCCCTCTGTGTGGACTGGAATCACGACAGGGGAAATTGCGCTGTGAGAGACGTCAGAGACAGACGGAAAAAGAGCGAGTCAGGAAGAGGGCACTATCTGAACGAGGGGGGTGGGGGGGGTAAACGCCTTTCAGTCTCTGTTCAAACCTGAAGACGGGCCAAGTTTCTCCTTTTACACAGACAATGTTTCACAGGTTTGATCTGAGGGTTTTGGTTTTTCTTCATGTTGATGTTGAGGAAGTGAAACACAGTTGTTGGCTGCATGTTTCCACCACACCAAAGACCAGGAGGAGAGTCTGATTGATGACACCGCCAACAATAACATCTCCTGAAAATAACACCAATGCACTATTTTTTGCTCCTTTAATAAACCAGGACAATCCCTGCTACAAGGCCCAGGAAACCCTGTAGCTGACCAGGTGGGAGGTTGCACGTCAGCGCCTGCCCAAACACACATCCTCATCAGCCCACTCGCTGTGCTCTCAACCCAGAACAGGTTTCCATGATGTGCTGCACACACACTTTTAAACACACTCACCAAGTGACCTGGCCACGTCATCCAGCTTGTCCTGAGAGCGACTGATCAGCATCATGGCGAAGCCTCGGCGAGCCAGCTGCAGAGGAAAGGAAGGTTAGTGATGCAGGTCGGAAATATACCATTGTTTTTAAACAGAATATGTGACACAGAAGTTACACACAGGGAGAGAAAAGAAGGAAAAACTTGAATTAAGAGCGAAGAAACGATCATAATCTGCTGAGATTTTTACAAAACCTTGAAGAGAAGGATGACAAAACTGAACAAAATGCATCAAAAGTTGCAGATTTATCTCTTTCTGCATCAAATGATTGTTGTCTTCACTTTGTTAGAGGTGTGGCTCCAAAAAACAGACTCAGTTTAGAAACTTTTGAACACTTATAACATATTTTCTTCACTGTCTGAGAGTGATTAAGTCCAGCATTCATTCTTAAAACTTAAGCACGTTAATATGAAAAAGCTCAACATATTTAGGCACAAAAATCAAGTCGACTTGTGCATCAAAAGCCTCAGTTCCACCGAAGCAGCTCAGCTAGGTTTATTGGACTAAAACCGGTCCAGTCCCACAAATTATCAACCTGTATCACTCTACTTTTTATTACCCTGGTGTCTCTTAATTTCATGAAAGAATTGTCACTGCCTGTGCGACAGCGGTGATACAGAAAAACACACAACCCTGCTATAAGTCGACTTTGTTAAGATAACTTTCTTTTAACAGTCTTCCATCATTGCTCTTTATTTACGGTGTCAAGTCTTTCTTCCTCGTTGGATTTATTATTGGGGTACGCTGTGTTTTGATGCCGTTACACTATAACAAGAAGGGCAAAAGGTTGGTTGTGGAAACGTAGAAAGGATCGGGCTTTATGGATCTGACCTGTACCAAACTTGGTTGGTGGAAACAGGACTTCATAATCGGTAACAGTACTAAGAAAACTATCGTCTTTCTCGAGTTTTTACCCCAAAAAAGCCAAAGAAGATCATCTCATCATCACAAGAGAAGACGCAAATTCACTACACTTCAGGAAACAAACTCATTTTTCTTTTTCTTAAAAGAACTTTTGTCCACACCTGATTGTTTACAAAAAACAAATCATCCACAAGTAACAGGGTAAATCTGCTAGTGCAACTCTGAGCATGCCAGACCATAGACTGTATAATGAGTGGACGTAACGACGTTGGGCTCAAACTGAAGCCTCCAGCAGATGCCCCGCCCCCTGGTGTCTGGCTGCAGTATAGGTCATAAGCCCCGCCTCCCCATGTATTCCAGATATGAGCTGGGAAAACTTTAAAAAATTACGATACCTCGTAGAAACGTTTCTCTCATCTTTACGCTAAGGTAGTATGTTGATGTCATCTGGCTGCATGGTGTTCAGGTGTTTTTTTTTTCTGAGAAGTTGGTTTCTCATTAGTTATTGGACGTTAAAAACCGCAATATAAGTTTCATTTTACGATAGTTGACAGCTGCCGTTCGTGAGTAGTTTTTATCGGGGATATAAGAAACTTCGGGAAAGAGCCAAAAGGAGACTAAACCTTCTGAAGAAGAAGAAATAAATATTTTTATTTCTCTTTTTTACTTGGCTCCACCGGAAATTCTCTACTGCGCAGACTCTGGCTGCACAATGGCAGCTAGAGAAACGGGGTTTTTTGGCTTCAAAAACGTAGAACGGTGACAGGCAGAAGCACGCTGTCCATTCTATATACAGTCAATGAGTTTTTCTCATCAACAGAAGTAACAATGGGAACTTGAAGAAAAAAGCAAGCAAGAAGTGTTTGCATCAGTGTTGAAACTAACACACCCGCAAATAATGCTCCATATTATGTCATGATGTGTGACCTCAACAGCTTTTTTTGTTTTTTGCAGCAAGCTGTGACATTTGAGATACTAAAACTCCAGTTACCCGTGTAAACACGACACCACGAAAACCAGAGTTTTCCAAAATCTTGACTTTGACCAGATTTTCAGAAGGGATTGATGTTGGTGACGTGAAACTGGGGTTTCATGCGTTTGACAGGCCAAAACAAATGAAAATATATGCGGTTTCACAGATACACAGCTACGTAAGGACACGGCCTCTATCTGTCCAAGTCTCCAAAACTTGTTTTAGTTTTTAGTTTCTAACGCTCTTCGAAAACTTCCCTGTTTCTGTGCATGATACGAGTATTCAAAAGCTGAAAAAACCTGCATGTGGCATTTTTGCGTTTGTTGTTGTTCTTGGTGGAAATACCTAGACGTCTGACTTTCACAGCGCAACATGCTCCCTGTGAACAAAACTTATGTTTCCTCACTCTGTCAATTGGGAAATTGGCCAAATGATTGTGGGTATTGATATAATTGAGCTTTAAGTCATGAAACTACATAACAAATGTGATAAGTGTATGCACCATATTACTGTACACTAATCCCAATACAGAAGAGAGGTGATCTCTGCAAAAATATCAGGATTAGTAATCAGCTAAATGTGTGAATACAGTCCAAAAATCCAGTATCATTCATCCTTATTTAAATTGATCTGTTATGAGCCATCGAGTTAAGAAAAAGGCTGATGGATAAGTGTCAAAATGCCAATAATCAGCACGGCCGATTCTCTGTGTGCCACTTGTAAAAGTTTCCCATATGTATTCATACAGGTGTTTTACCGTGAACTGAATGTTTATCAAGTTGTTGCATTTTGAAATAGAATACAACTTTATTTATAGATCATGTTTCATTACAGGGGAACTCATTGTGCTTAAGATTGAAAATCAAAACGGATATCCATCTGTACGCTTGGGCAAAGAGATATGTTTACGTAGAGTTGTAAAGGATCTCAGGTCAGCAGGTAATTTGTTCCAGAGAGAAGAGCCACAGGAAGAATCTAAAAGTTTGAGTACTACCAAGAAAAAGAAAGCCATGTCTTGTATTTTCAGGCTGTAAAGCTTTTCTTGCAGCTTTAAAATAATGTCTACAAATGAAGTCATGTGTAAGAGCTGATGGAAAGACTGCGTTAGAGTTAGTTTGAAGTCTAGAAAGCATGAGGCTGGATTCATGACATCGCATCCTGAAAAACACGTTCCTGCATCAGGATTAACACGTCTCTAAACCCAAACACTGTAAAAATGTTGCTCTACTGTTGCGTGACGAGCAGCTAGCCCCACTGTAGCACCGGCAGCATGAGTCAAAGGCCCGACATGACTACATTATACAGCCGCACACCCACACAAGGAGAGCCGAACACGTGGCAGGGTAGCCCCCATTCAACGTGTGCCTGTTACCCCGGAACCAGCTCCTGACGACAAACCTGGATTCAAGTGTGTGTGCATGTGTGTGAGAGGACTCTCCTCCACATTAATAGACCTGTAAGAGCTCTCCCCTACCAAGGTCTGAGTTAACACTGAGTGTGTGTGTGTGTGCGAATGAGTCATAGCAGTTTTTTTTTTCTCTCTGTATGAAAGAAATGAGATAAATAAGAGTCCAGGAGCCTCACCTCCTCCGCATAGGATTTCCCGATTCCATCAGTGGCTCCAGTCACAACTGTAAGGAGACAGAAAGAAGACAAAAAGGTTAGCAACAGTTTTTCACAACAGTTTCACAATTCAGCGTCTTTATTTGTCCAAACGGGCTCAGATGAGGACATTTACACCTCATGTTGCTTCTTTAGGGGCTTAACTTGAGTTTGGGTGAAAAGTTTGCATAAACTAGTAATGAAATATGATCTGCAAGCTTACATACAATGCAATGAGAGGTGAGTATTGATGCCAATGTCCTGATTGATCCAACATCCAACATTTTCTTGAGTTTATAAGTAAATAAATATAAAAGTGGTCAATGTTTTTCCTATCTTACATTTACGATCATTTTTTGTTTCCCATCTTCTAAATTTTTAAACAAACATCATAGAACATGAACAGTTACATTAATTACAGCACAACAACAACAACAACCCACTACCACTACAACTGGGACTGATTTTTTACACATTTTACTCACTTTTATTTTCTTTTTTTGACACTTTTGAACCATTTTTTCCCAACAAGCTGACTATTTTCCAAATTAAATCACAACTTTCTTGCTATTTTTGTTAACGTTGGCCATTTTTTTTTACCACTTTTCACTCTTTTTTGTCACTTTTTTCACCATTTTGCTACTTTCTGAATTTTTTAAAGTTTCTTCCAGAGTTCTCTTACAAATTTAATTGCTTAATTTTTACAACTTTTTGAGTATTTAGAGTTTTTACCTCAATTTGAATGCCATTTTTCTTGCTTTCTTTGCAATTTTTAAGACCTAAGACTAAGTTTCATTGCTACTCTTTGCTGTTTTTGCCTCTTTTTACCACTTAAGATAGTTTCTTTTATAAAGGTAGTTTTTAACAGTTGGTCTCTTTGGTTGAGTAAGAATATTGAGTTAGAATATTGCAGGAAAACATAGTGCGATTTAATCTAATGTGCGATTACTTGCCCAGCCCTAGTTTGGAACCTTGAGCTTGCCGTAGTTATGCTGAAGTCACTCATGATTTGGAAAACAAGTGCCTGTTAGTTTTTTGACATTTTTAAGCTTGAAGTGTTGTACGTAAAAAGTTATTATGTCTCTTCGATGAAATTTGAAATTCTGTTTTAAAACCTAAATTATATTGTTGTCTGCTAACCACTAGCATATCAATGTAATTTCCCATATACATTAGCATCAAGCTATCACAATGTTTTCTATATGGTTTTTGGTACATCAGGAGATATGTTACATGTCAAATACATTGAATATGAATCTCTTGTGAGAGAGTTATGTACATTTCTTTGTGAATCAGAGTTTTCTTGAGAAACTTTCATTTTTTTGCCAGGCTAAGATAGTTGATGATGGTGTCGATGGATTGAACCATTTCACATCGATTCTTAACAAGAACCTGGTCTCGATACCCATCCCTGAATGCAACTGCATATTTGAGGAGTTAAACTTGCAAAAGTTGAAGCACAAGAGTCTAAAAAAGTAAAAAAATATCCTGCAATCCTTGTCTAAAGTTAGGCCAAGTTTCTCGCTGCTGTCCTGACTTTGTTTTCCTGTTAAAATGCACAAACAGTGACACAAAGGGAACACGCCAGAGGTGTGGCTTTAATTGAAATGTACATCTTTCAATACGATGTTTGGTGCAAGAATAACAACACCCCATTCCTCTGTGCACCACTTCAAACCCTCATGGACTCGCTTTCTGACACACCTGACGTCAGCCAAGTCTGTGAGTTCAACGCTCGGGATTCAGGAGTTTTATCCAATGAAGGAATGCGACATACAACCTAAAAAGGAAGCTGTGGTTTGGAGATCAGAATCAAATCTGCTTGCTCCATTCCTGACCTCAAACTCTGTGATCTCAGCGACACAAACCGCACAGAGTGGCATGATTTCTCTTCTCTGACTCATTATTTGGCACATGCTGCTGCCTTCGCTGTTTCGGTTACTGTTGCATCTTGTCAGACACATAACAAACCAATAAAGGTGCACCTCTTTGTGCAGAGCTGCACGACGCACCTTTGCATCAGGTTTGTCGGCTTCCAGCTGTCAACAACGGAGCTCGCTAAGAGCCCCGAGCTCTTCCCAGGTGACAGATGGGGCAGTTATTTGAAGGCTTTCAAGTGAGCAAAGCCATCAGCATGCACACCCTGCGATACTATTTAGGAAAGCCTCCTCGTAAGCTCCACTATGACAACTTTATTCATCACTCAAGTTTTGCTTCCTCTGTCGGAAACGCTTACAAAGCATCTCGTCTTGCACAAGAGTGAATTAAGAAGCAAAGATGATACAGAAAGGAGCAGTATCACTATGAAAAAAAAAGGGCTCGAAGACAAAAGACAGGGTGGAGATTGTAGAGAGACAGATAAGACGGCATACATTGCAGCAGAATGAGGATAAGAGACGGTATAAGAGTCACAAAGCTTTCAGATACGTCACAAAGAGACATTTTGGAGGGTTTTTCTTATTAAAGTCAGTAAATCAAAGGTGGAGGGAAACATGAATGTGGACGGAGAATTTGGCGTGGGGAAAGAAGGAGGAGCTGATGTTCTTCTTGTGTTCACAGTTCTCCTCACCTTGTCAAGCAAGCGAGGCTATTTTTAAACCCTCACTGCCCATCAACCCCAGCTCCTGTTTGACTGACAGAGGACGAGGGGAGAGGATGGAGAGATGAGGGGGAGAACGAAGAAGAAGAAGACAAAAACGGGTGGTGTTTGTGTCGTGGATGGGGTAACTCAAACACACACACACATGAATATATTATCAGTGAGGCTTGATGAAAGATTAATAGAGGTAGAGGACATTCTCTGGCAAAGAGCTGGAGGGAGAAGAGACAAGATGAGAGAGAGAGGAGAAGGGGGGATGCAGGGAGGAGGGAGTGATGACGAACATGGAGTCGGAGAAAGGAGGAGGGTGAAGTGGGGTAGGGAGACGGAGGGGAGGGGGAGGGATGAGGAGGGATCCTAGGGGCGGCTAAAAATAGAACTGGAGCGAAGCAAGAGAGCGAATGAGAGAAGGAGAAAGACAGAATAGAGATGGCGGTTTGTGGAGGGAGAGGAGGAGGAGGAGGAGGAGGAGGGAGTGAATGAGAGGGAGAGGAGTGAGAGCCAGAGAGAGAGAGAGAGAGAGAGAGAGAGAGTAGCACAAAGTCAAAAGTGAAAAAGAGAGCAGAATCCCTGGTTATTTTTAAACCTCCCCCGTGTTAAGAATGAAACGCTCCGTGGCAGAAAAGCCTCAATGGGCGCGGGTCGTACCAAATCCAGCTCTGACTGCAGATGCAGGTGGAGGAGGAGGAGGAGGAGGCAGACAGGGGTGGAGAGGGGGGGGAGAGAAACATGGAGCTGCAGAGGAAAATGGCTGAAGACGAGAAGAGGAGAAGAGACGACAGAAAATCTCTCACTTCAGCACATCAGCATCTTTTCTTTCAATGAGCTGAAAATGTGACGTTTCACGACCGAAACTGCAAAACTTGAGTTTCCTTTTAGGCAAAAATGGAGGGAAACATGACGAGCTACCTGTTAGTTTTCTATAATTTGCAATAAAACACACGATAATAAATAAACAGAGACATTATTTCAGCACACAGCTTTGGAGTCACTGTAACCTGGCAGCAAATATCTCAGTTTATACCTAAAAACGTGCCACTCGAAGCAAAAATCAAGCAGAAAACAACCTTGTACTATCACTTCTTTTTAGATTTTAGCCTAATACTTCATGAAATGTATAAAAATGTCGTAGATATCAATATGGATCAATACTTGCGTGATAAGTTGGATATTCAAAATTATCAGTATATTGCCCATTTCTTTAAGATAATAGTTTTTCAGTCATGAATCTACCAGTATGTGGAGGCTTTTTGATCAAATAGTAAATTTAATACTGGAATATAATAATTGTTGTTATCCACGACCATTTAAATGAACTGTTTTAAAACAAATTAGTTCTTTACTTTCATTCATGAAGAGAAACGTTAGTTTTAGTAATTGTGTGTAACTCTTGATTCTTTTTGAACACACTTCTTGTCTCAAAAGTATCTATCGGCAACAATATCAGTGATAGCAAATAATCCTCTCTCAGTAAGGTTTTCTTTTCCCATGATATTAGATCGAATATTTGAGGCTGTTTGTCTTCCTGCATGGTTATAAAAGTTTGTCACATTGAGCTGAAATGTATTTCTGTGACATTCTTTAAGTCACTTTTGGATTAAAGAAATAATTAAAGGTTGCTTTGCCCTTTAAGACCATGATTTTCTACAATAACTCTGCTCCAATTTCTCTTGATAAGTAAATTTTGGTTATTTTCTTGAGATAACGGGATAATTTCTTGTGCCACTCATCCTTCAATTCAACTGCAGTCACAACATCCAGGCTTTAAATTCTATTGTCTGTGGTGCGTTCAGTGTCACCATGGAAATTGGTGTTCTCTTGGCAAACGATTGAAGCTACAAATCTGTGAATGGAAATCAAATCTTGTCTGTCTTGACGATCCTTGCTCATTCTTAAAATTCGTCAAAATGCATCAGAGAATTACTGTTCGAGTGAATTTCAGACAATTTGAATATCTGAGATGTTACACCATTATGGACAGAAAACTGCAAATTTATAGCAGAAAGTCATGACCTTTAGGGGCTACTGTAGTTTTGTACCTCAGAAGATTTTGAAGCTTTCTTTATTCTAAAATTTTCTATCTTGGGGAGGAAATAAACGACTTACACTGAAGTGACTTTGATTCAGCTGCTTTGAGAAGTTTGCAAAACCAGAACTTTCACTTCAGAAGTCATTAAATGATTTATTTTATCTCTAGGTGCTTTCTGAAACCCTTAAAGTTAAAGCGTACAGTGACGTTTTATGCACAGCAGGGGCCGTCAACAAAGTGCAAAACCAAAGTCAGACGTAGAAAACTATTCACCCATGTCACCTTGGAGGAAGTTGCATCAGCTGTCACAGACTCATATGAAGATTTTGTGTCGATAACACGTCAACTCTTAACCTCACTTTTCAACACCACATGACGCAAGATGAAATTTGCTGATTTAATCAACTTCTTGTGGCACTAAGTAAACGTGCAAGCTTATCTTTGTTTGCAGGGTCATAAAATGTGACAAAGAACGTGACCAAAGTTACCCAACACGAGAAAACCTCTAATCTTCAGAAACATTACGCTCCAACAGGCAAAAACAAGGCTTTAAAACTCGACAACACCTTCCAAGAAACGACAGGTCGCTCCAGCTGAACCTGAAATCGAGGAAGGACAAAACAGCAGACGGCCCCTCAGTGCTCGGACTACATTCCTGTCAAATGGGATTACTAATCCAGACTAAAGAGACAGAGAGAGAGAAGCAGCTGAGATGCTGCTTCTACCTGTATGACTGAGCTACAGGTGCAAAAACTAACACCTGTGTGTGAGAAAACACACGTACGACTTCATCCTTTCAACTCTGACCTGAGAGCAGAGAGCGTGCAGGAATGTGACATACGTTTAAAACACAGGAACAGACGCCGACAGAGAAGAACGCGTGTGACGTGTTAAATCGCACATGTATCCAGAGCGTGCATGCAACAGATTTTAGGAATGGCAGCAGCACAGGAAACCGCCACTTCATTAGTGGATTCTTTGACATTTGTTTCTTTAAATATCTATGGAAAATTTCAAGAAACTTTATTGTATCATCACTAAACAATCTGAAGAATCATATCTTTAGTAATTTATGCAATAATCCAACTTTAGGACCAAAACTAGCTGTGAGTTTTCCTCTCAAAGGTGTCATAAAAATTGCAGTTTTATTGCTCTAGTTGTAATTAGTTATACATTGTTTTTTTGTTTACAAATACTGATGTTTGGAGCTGATATTTGTTTTGCAGCAAAAATGAAAATACTGGCGTCAAAATTTTGGAAATTACATACTCCAATGCTTAACTGAATAAATAAAGTTTTCCAAAGTTTCAGTGTAGCTGAAATATTATTTTATGTTAGTTTAAAGTTGAACTCTTATCAGCAGTCAGATTTAAAGTAGTTTGACGCTGATATGTGTCAAAGTGCCCAAAAAAAAGGTCTGTTTCTAGTATTTTGTTCCCTAAGTCTTTCTCTTACATTCTATACAAGTGAAGCTGCAATAAAATATACAGAGATTAAAGGGTTAAATGTGTCAGTGGATAAGATACGATAATGTTTTCATTGTCTTTAAAGAAGAACTTTCATGTTGTGTTGATTGTGGTGCCCTCTCTGGATAAACTGGGTAGTGTGAGTCTTCAGTGAGGACTACATTTCCCATGAGCACCGTCACCCATTGTAGTAAAGATGTGTCCTATTTGTCATGGAATCAAATGAGCAAATGCTTTGGAAACCACTTTGCGTGACATCTTATGCCGTAACATAACAACGACTAAACTTTGAAAACTTTCTTTTATGTTAAGAAACCAAATGTAAGTGATGTTTTTGTTTTACGCTGCTGAGTGTCTTGGTGTGAGCTTAAGCAACCTGATAAATGTCTGAATAACAAAACTTATGCACACTCATCGCTGGATGAGTTTTGTATTTTTTCCTTTGACAGCATCACAGGCAGAGGCTTAAATCCTCTGTCTTTCCTTATGTTGTTTTAACAGCGTTGTTGGTTTTTATCTTTTCAAATGTTTTTTCTTCCCCTATTTTGGTGGTCGTTTTTAGCCTCTTATAGATTTGAGTATACTCGCTGTTCCTCCTCTATGCCTCCTCACATTTCTTTTTTTACTTCTGCTTTATGTACTTTCTTATGTTTCTTGTCAAAGTCTGTTTATTTCTGTGCTATATAAATAAAGTTATTATTATTATGATATGTCGAAGGAATGGATAAACCAAAGAAAGAGGCTTAATTTGTCAATTTTTTAAAAATTTGTGACTCCCTGATTTTTCACTAATTGTACTTTTGGGTCTACTAATGATACCTTAAGTCATTTTACGAGTCTTTACAAATAGAAAAGTAAAAGAAGAGTACAGTATCAGTATATTTTGATCATATATCCTTATATATCCTTTATTGGGTATTTTGTATCAAGTAAAATAAACCCTATGATAGTGATGGTGACACTAGTTCTAGTAATAGTTTTCTAGGGTTAAGAGTAGAGGAGCATTCAGATGCTGGCATGAAGAATTTCCTTTTGCTCTTTTAGTGATCAAAGCCGCTTTGTTTCCGCTTTAACGGATAATCTTTCCACTAATCCTGCTGCAGTATCAGCTACTATCAGAGACCGATGTCAACTCCAACATCTGACCTGAGCAAAGGCACCAAATTCAGTCTGAAGAAATAACTAAATATTCTCCTCATTTTATTCTGAAGGTCACAAAAACAGCACCACATATACATTTGGATGATTCAGAAATGAGCAAAGACTCCTCAAAGTGACCTCTAAAACTATCGCACCTTGTTTACATTTAAAGTCTCAGCTGTTAAAATCCAAATAATCGAACATGTAGAGCGAAGATTTGCTTCTTTTAAGGTCAAAACTGAGGTCAGACATCTTAAACATGCAGACATTTTGAAGAAGACTTCTATATCGAGACGAAGACAGAAATAAAAACTAAAAACATCCGAACTTTAGTGATTTTCCACTAACTCTCCTCGCGCCCCCTCCCATCCCTGAGCCTGATGCCCCCCCCCTCTCCCAAACCCACCACCACCAAAATCCTCGTGCTGTACTTATGAATGACTACACTCCTCCCACTCATTATATAATAGTACCGTTTTCTGAATAAACGTTGTCTTGGGAGGGAGTGAGAGTGAAGTGTGTGTGTGTAACAGGGGAGGGTGGGTGAGTGAGGATGGGAGGGGGTTACAGTGGGATGAGGACACAGAGTTCCTCCTGAGTCTTAAAACATTTCTGTTTTGCTTTTTGAGTGGCCATCTTTGGTGCAACAAATGCAGAAAATACGAGAATATGGAGACGAATACGATGCTTGAGGAGTCAGGTTTGTGGGATTCAACCTGTAGGTTCACAAATACAATTCACACACGTCCCAGCAGGACTTAATTCCCCTCACGTGAGCGTTGTATTACATGTCTGACACACACACACTTGGACGTAACGCAACAAAAAGGCTCTACGCAAGCATGCACGTGGCTGACCGCACTACTGACGCCGAAAGACGCACAAACGTTGACAACAAAGGCTGAATGTGTGTTGACGGGGCAGCAAACGTATCAACGAGTGATGTCAAGAATAGAGATGGAGGTTTGGGAGAAGAGTGTGTGAATTCATGAATGTATGCATGTGTGTGTTGGCAGAGAGGATGTGTGCACGGCTTCCTCTCATTCATTCCCCAGTAAACCCCCCCACCTCTCTCCATCCCCTCCCCCCCTCCCCCCGTCCCATTACGCCTCAGAGGAAACTGGTCCACTGTGCCGGCCTGACGAGGGCGCACTAGCTCTACATCTCTGCTGTGCTTAACGCTGCACATCACGTCCAGAGGTATTGACATCCCCCAGCCTTTTCTGTCTCCCTCCCTCGCTCTCTCTCTCTCTCTCTCTCCCCCCTCCCTCCTCAGCAGTGGAGCAGCCCCTGCTGCTGCTGCTGCTTCTGCTGCTGCCTGCTCACTATTCTGAGGGTCTAAAAAAAGCAGCAGGAGGAGTAAAAATAGCAGCGCGCCTGCACTGCCTCGTCTGGGAGCTGCCTGCCTGCCTGCCTGCCGCAGCACCTGAATACCAACAAGATCTCCCATCACCATCACCACGGCGACCGAGCTGCTGCTGCTGCTGCATCCTCAGCCGTCCACCTTAAGCCCTGGTAGCAGGGAGAGTGATTCAGGGAATGAAATCACAAACATCAACAAAATATTCATATTTACATTAACCTCTTACAACCCAGCTCACTCTGCCATGTATACCATACTAAGTTTCAAAGCTTTAACGGAAGAAACATAAGGTCAAAATTCATCAGTGACACCTCATTTGAAAGATTAAATCTCTAGTTTCAGAAAATGTCATGCTTTAATAAGTGGCTTAAGTACAAATCAGGATAAATGCAGCTGAAACACCTTTTCCTCTTCTGTTATCAAACCCCTTTTTGATACTCATTAACCTCAAGATGCTTTGTGTCAGACACAAAACATCCACCACATCACTTCTACACCTTCTCATCTACATTTGGGTGAAATTTGAGCTTTTTCGATAAAACCTTGTAGGAGTTAGAGAGTTTTTAGTCTCAGGTTACCAAGCAAAACCAGCTATGCGAGTGCTCAGTGTCCTCTTTTTAGTCAACTTGGCTCTCTTTGTGGAAAAGTTTGCCAAAAAGCATGAAATTCTAATTCCCAGTTACAGATTGTTCCTTTTCTGTTGCGCACATGAATGTTGATGAAGACACGACAATAAATAGGTCTCGCCAATGATCTTAATGGCTACAGTTGGCTAAANGAGCGTTGTATTACATGTCTGACACACACACACTTGGACGTAACGCAACAAAAAGGCTCTACGCAAGCATGCACGTGGCTGACCGCACTACTGACGCCGAAAGACGCACAAACGTTGACAACAAAGGCTGAATGTGTGTTGACGGGGCAGCAAACGTATCAACGAGTGATGTCAAGAATAGAGATGGAGGTTTGGGAGAAGAGTGTGTGAATTCATGAATGTATGCATGTGTGTGTTGGCAGAGAGGATGTGTGCACGGCTTCCTCTCATTCATTCCCCAGTAAACCCCCCCCCACCTCTCTCCACCCCCCCCCGTCCCATTACGCCTCAGAGGAAACTGGTCCACTGTGCCGGCCTGACGAGGGCGCACTAGCTCTACATCTCTGCTGTGCTTAACGCTGCACATCACGTCCAGAGGTATTGACATCCCCCAGCCTTTTCTGTCTCCCTCCCTCTCTCTCTCTCTCTCTCCCCCCTCCCTCCTCAGCAGTGGAGCAGCCCCTGCTGCTGCTGCTGCTTCTGCTGCTGCCTGCTCACTATTCTGAGGGTCTAAAAAAAGCAGCAGGAGGAGTAAAAATAGCAGCGCGCCTGCACACGGAGCAGACCCTCGACGGACGGACGGACGGACGGCGTCGTGGACTTATGGTTGTTCTAGAGGGTAGTGGTAGTGGTGCCGCTGGCTCGACGACGACGACGACGTAGGAGTCGGCAGGTGGAATTCGGGACCATCGTCCCCCTCACTAAGTCCCTTATTTTAGTGTTTGTAGTTGTTTTATAAGTATAAATGTAATTGCTCTTACAACCCAGCTCACTCTGCCATGTATACCATACTAAGTTTCAAAGCTTTAACGGAAGAAACATAAGGTCAAAATTCATCAGTGACACCTCATTTGAAAGATTAAATCTCTAGTTTCAGAAAATGTCATGCTTTAATAAGTGGCTTAAGTACAAATCAGGATAAATGCAGCTGAAACACCTTTTCCTCTTCAGTTATCAAACCCCTTTTTGATACTCATTAACCTCAAGATGCTTTGTGTCAGACACAAAACATCTACCATTAGTGAAGATGTGGAAGAGTAGATGTAAACCCACTTTAAACTCGAAAAAGCTATTTTGGAACATCCTCAATCTCTCAAAAATCAGAGTCCAATGGTTCGTTTTGGTCGATACGCTCACGAGTCACAGGAGAAAAATCAGTTGAACCGAGAGAAACACCTTTTCAAACGGTTTTTCGTACTTTAAGATTAAGGGTCAATGAGATTGTTCCTTTTCTGTTGCGCACATGAATGTTGATGAAGACACGACAATAAATAGGTCTCGCCAATGATCTTAATGGCTACAGTTGGCTAAATGCGAAGGGTAAAGAAATATGCTAAAGTACACGTAAGTGACAGAAATCTTAATCAATAAACTCGCCTCTAATAGAGCTTTAACACAAGACCACCAGGGAGCACTTGTCGTCTTTCACAAGCTGTCTTGGGATGAAAACTCCACAGAAAATGATAGGGTCACTTTAGTCTTGCAGCTAGAACCCTGTTGAAAACAAAGAGTTGCAGCTTTGTCAGATTGACATTGAGGAGGAAATGCTCTAAGACTGTGAAGCTGCTGGTACTGATGAGAACGGACACGACAGACAGACAAACAACGGACTTTACAGGAGAAATTTCACCACTTGGAATAATTTGATGAAACAATGAAAACTATACAAACTTGAGACCTAAGGAGACCACCTTTCCTCTCACTTATAAGTCCCATGCCCGCAGTCCTACACTGCATTACTGGGGTTTGTCCATCCTGCAGGTACAACAACACTCACTAAGAAAGTGATTAATGCAAAACAACCACTTCTTTTGACATTTGTTTGTTGTAAAGTCTCTGACTTTACACTTCTTACTGAGCTGATGTTTGACGAAGGCGTTAATGTTTAGACTTAAATGACATTGCATGAATTCCAAATGGGTCACCCACGACCCGGTAAAACGAAAGATGTTAACACGGAGTGAATACGAAGTCATATGTGAGGATGCAGAGACAAAAGAATCCTCAGTGTTTTCATTCTATTTCAAAATAAAAGCTCAAAACAAACAAAGCATCAGTGATGATAGAAACTGGATGGTCCTGTTTTTCTGATGAGCACACATTAGTTTGTCAGAGGAAGCTGGCACACTCCTGACTATCACTTTACCTACAGGGGGATTTTGGGGGAAGATTCAACTTCTTATTCACAAAGAGAGCGAGACACATCTAAAAATGAGCCCCCCCCCTCCCTCCCTCCTTTCCTTTCCCACCACCTCCACCAAATCCCCAATTAAGATTCTCAGTGAGGAGAGACTGCGGTCCTTGTATGCCCCGCTCTCGTTACGTACTGTTATGTAATCTGTCGCACCCCAAACTCGCCTATCAACGAGCAGCCCCTCCCACCTCACAGCCAGGGAGGGAGGGAGGGAGGGAGGGATGCAGCACAAGATCCAAAGACAGCTAACCCCCACCACCACCATCCTTTCCTCTTCTAGACCAAACACACACACACACACATATATATATATATATCCCATTCTCCATCCTCCCACCTTCCACATTCAAACACACACACATACACACACACGCGCTGCTTTAAATAGCACGGGGAGAAAGTCACATGGGTGAAATAAAAGTCGACAGAAATGAAGCTTGATCAGGACAGAAGGGGGGAGAGAAGGAGGGAGACAAAGGGAGGAACGTGTACTTCAGAGTCGCCAAAGATAGTAGCAGCATCTATATTTGGGTACGGAGCAAAAAATAGTTCCCCCCTCCCTCCTTCCTCCTGCAGTCACATGCTTTGTTTAAAAATCAATAGTTTCTTTCAGGACTTGCATTGAGACAAGGTGATTTTAGAGCAGGAAACAAAGTTTCCATATTTGACTTTGTGGCGTTTAAGGACAGGCTGTGCTGCGTGGAAGTTTGAGTTTCCAACAAGGAAGGAAAGTTATGCATCAATCTTTTTTTGGGGGGGGGGACAGAGGTGGGAAATAAAGTACAAATACTTCATTACTGTACTTAAGTAGATTTTACAGGCATCTGTGCTTCACTTGAGTATTTATATTTTTAACTACTTTTCACTTTTACTCCCTACATTTGAACATAAATATCTGTTCTTTCTCCTCCTTACAGTCTCAGATATTTTTGTTGGATCATTTAATGATTTTGCAGAGTAATCGATTGATGAAATAGTCACTTGTATATGCAAACAGAGTTTTATTCATTTATTCTTTTCTTTAAGAAAATTATTCAATGTAGCAAGAGATATCAAGATAGTCACTTAATCCTGGTTTTATTGATTTAATATGATGCTCTTTTTAATAAAGACTGATTTATTGCTTGTGTTTGTTTAACAATATAAGAGAGAACCTAAAAATATCGGCACAATACATCACAATAAGATGACTTTTGGAAATTGTTCAGCCCAATTAACAATAAATCTTCCCTTTAAGTTTAAAATGTGTTAAAAGTCTTTCTGCTTTGAGTTATCAAACGTGTCCTGAGAGTTGTAAAACAATTTCATTTGGATCAAATTTAAGTCAAACTCTTCTAGAAATGTAAAATACTTCCAAAGACTTGTGCTGAGATTATTGGAAAGTTGATGTTATGTGATGCATCCTGTAACACTAAAAGGTTTTGCAGCATCCACAATCAACATTAACATCCTGATTTATGATGTACAGTGTTAAAACTACAACCAAACAAACTCCCAGGACCATCCAGACCCAGAGCCTGAACTCTCTCTGCACCAGCGTTTGTGCGACGAGCTCAGGTGTCTCTGATCCGAACATGACTTCATACATTCTTCCTCTCTTTCTTCATACGTTCGTCCCAGAGTCAATGACGCCAGAAGCTTTGAAGATGGTTTCAACAGATACTCAACAAGTGACCAAACTGCCTCTCTGGCATGTTGGACTGCAACCAACCATCACATGAAGGTGTGACCCCACACGGAGCGTGAGAGAGAGAGAGAGAGAAGAGGTAAACAACCCAGGAGAAATATGCTGGTGGTCCAGTATCGAGTAGTAAAATCACAACGGAGCAGAAACACCTCACACACCTGTTAGTGTTTCAGTCTGATGAAAAGAAGTACAGCTGAACTGTTTGCAAAAGTTATCTAATTGTGATTATTATTTCCAATATTGCAATTGCGATTTTTTTGTGTGTGATTATTTTCAGGTTCCCATCTTCTATGTTTTTTTACAAACTCATTTTTGAACAGTTACATTAATTACGGCACAACAACAACAACAACAACAACACACTACAACTGGGACTGATTTTTACATATTTTACTCACTTTTACCTTCTTTTTTGCCACTTTTGGAACATTTTTTGATACCTTCTCACTATTTTCCAGGTTCACTCCCAATTTTTGCCCTTTTTTCCCCACTCTTATTTGCCACACTTGGAGCATATGTTGCAACAAACTATTTTCCAAGTGTAATCCCAACTTTCCTGCCATTTTTGTTGACTCAAGCCATTTTTACCATTTTCACTATTTTTGCTACTTTCTGATTTGTTTTAAAGTTTTCTCCAAAAGCTTCCTGCTGCATTTTGTTGTTTTTTGGTCATTTTAGTTACATACATTTAGTTTAATGTCAAATATTTTAGCTTCTCATAATTTTGACTTTATATCTCATATTTTCAAATACAATGTCACTTTTTTGATTTGTTGTCGCATTTTTTACTTTTCATCTGAACGTTTACTTCACATCTTACACTTTCAAATACATCACATCATTTTTTGCCTTTTTATCTCAATTCACACAATCTCAAAATTTCAACTTCTCATCTCATACTTTTAAAGTGATTCTCATATTTTCTTCTTTTTTGTCACATCATTGACTTTACATCTCATACTTTCACATTTATTATCTCATATTTTGATCTTTTTATCTCAAATCTGACGTTTTAACTCATAATTTCAATGGAGTATCTCATATTTTTGACTATTCCTCTCAATTTTTGAGTTTTCAGCCTATATTTTGAAATTTTTGATCTCATATGTTAGATTTTTTTGTCTCAAATTTAGAAAACCACATAACTTTGACGTTTTATCTCAGCATTTTGACTCAACTACTAAGACTTGCCACTGTGTGTCTTAAAATTGCAACCTTTTTCTCTTTTGACTTTATATTCCAAAACTTTGACTATAATGTATCACCCACTTTACCTTATATTTCTGACTTTTCCGCTCATATTTTCTATTTTCTATCTCATTAATTTGACTTTTCATCTCAAAATTTTGACTCATAAAGGCAAAAATAGACAGTTTGTCATTTTTATTTTGTTTAAAAAGCAGTGGAAATGGGCCTCTATACCTTTGAGTGTAAAAATAATCTAATATTTCCAGAAATTTTAACTCAAACTGTTCAGGGTCAGTGTGAGAAATACAGAAAATGTGCAGCAAAAAAAAAAAACTATGATGCTAAAAAAAGAGTCGCAGGAGCATTTTATGTTCCTTATATTTCCTGATGGATATTACAGTGAAAATCAGTCTATTTTGCTGTGTGTTGATAAATCATCTGAAGGTTTTTCATGAAGCAAAACTGAGCAGGAGATGGAGGCAGAAAGATTGAGAATGTGAGAAAAAATGAAGGTCTAAAAAAAGCGCTCAGCAGGCTCAGAGGAAGATGATGAGACTGTAGGCTCTAAGAGAGAAACAGATACACACACCAGCTGGATGGAGAGATGGGTGAGTAGGGGGAGGGAGGGAGGGAGGGAGGGAGGAGGGGGGATGCAGAGGATTTTTTTCCTCTCTTTCTCTCTCACTCTCTCTTTTTTTTTTTTTTTTTACCCAGCATCCCTGGCTCAGGCACGTGTCACAGAGCGTGTTCATCACATGAACAGCAGTGTTCTCTCTCTCTCTCCACCCACACACACACACACACACTCTCTCTCTCTCGCTCATACAAATCACTAGGGGGAAGCACATTCACAAGGATGAAGAAGAGGAGACCCTGCCTCAGTGGAAACACACACACACACACACACACACACACACGGATACACTTCATTCACATGTGTGCATGTTCCTCACCGTGAATGAAGCTCATTCCTATTCATAAAAAAACACTAAATCATCCTCATAGGGGGAGATTTTAAGCTGCTCCTCTGCTCTGATTGGCCCACCGCTTGTGTTGACAATCCCACCCGCCTCAAATGTTTATTTTTGCAGTCAAATCAAACTCAACCAAATCCTTGCGTAAGTGCTGACCCAAGTCTTTGTCACTCCTGTGCGGCTGCTGATGAATGGCTGCATCCCTCTTATATAATAGCACCATTTTCTCAATAAACTCTGATGTCAAAGAAAGGAGGAGGGTGGGGGGCACTTCCAAGGCGCATGTCACATCCCCACCACCACCAGCAACAGCAGCAGCCCCCACCATCGCTAAGGGGGGGAAAAAAAGCTCTCTTTGGTCCAATTTACTTCTCTGTAATGGAGTTTTATGCACACGCAACAGAGCAGACACTGGATCCCTTATATAATACAGGATGCTGTGGGCTAAGAGCGAAAAGAGCAGAGAGGAGGAACTCAAGAGTGCTGCAAAAATGTCATTAAAGAGAGAATAAATGTGCAGAAATGCAACAAAATGCTGCACTGGAAACGAGTCAGTAAATATGCAACCTCCCTCTTTGCATGCAAAATAAAACATCTGCAGACTAACATGTGTCGTGTTTTACAAATATTCTCCTCCAAGCTTTGAAAACTGAGCTGCAGACATGGATATGTCTGTGCAGGAGGAAAAAGGAGAGAAGGGAGGGTGAGTGTGGAGAGGCTGGGGAAGCCGCTGTATCTCCATCCTGCAGTTCTACTATTCCACCACAAGGGGTCTCATGCACTAAGGGGAAAGACCAGCAGAGGAACTCCAGAGAAATCCCTCCTGCTCTGTGAGAGCTGCAGAGTGAGAGGAGCAAAGCATGAAAACAAGAAAAAACTCTCCAGCAATGGTTTTCAGACTCAAATCATGCACTTGACCTCGTGAGAAGAGGAAGGGGTTAATCTTATCTGAAGCTTTCATCAGTTACCAGGCAGACTTGGAAACTGGTCTGACCAGGAAATGACGGTTGCGACAGCAGAAGTGTGGATTGCAAAAAAAAAAACAAAAAAAAAAACAAAAAACCCCGCATGTCTTGAGGATGACACACATTTTTGAAAGCATGATTCTTTAGGAAATGCCGGTGCAATGACGTGGAAGCGCGTCAACGTCATTTTCTTAAACTTAAAGTGAAAAAAATCTTGACAGTTTGGGGTTTAAAAAACTAGAAGTGCGCAAGGTTTGAAAATTACGCACGACGCAATGTTTTATATGCAATAAAAGAGCAGTTTTATGACGTATGTATCAAATAGAAATTTTATTTTCTTTAACAACTGTAGTAGAAGAACTTCAGGTTTTAAAATTACACATGATTCATACTCAATAAAAACTACACCTGTTTATATGCACAATACAAAATAGAAAATTACGCACACTTTTGAGCGCGTACTTCTAGTGTAATTGAGAAGCTTGAGATTTTTTAACCCCAAACTGTCAACGTTCATTCACTAAAAGTAAAAAAAAGATGGTTTATTTAACTATTAAGTAAGAAACTGCTGTTATATTGCTCATAAAAACATTAGATCATGTGTAATTTTCAAACCTGATGTATTTCTAGTGTAGTTGAGTAGTTTCTGAGTTTTTAACCCAAAATAGTCATTATTTATTCACTATCAGTTTCAGAGAATGATGTTTGATTGACTGTTGCGTATGAGAACTGCTCTTCTATTGCGTATAAAAACATTACGTCATGCGTAATTGTAAAACCTGATGCACTTTTAGTGAAGTAAAGTCACTTTTGAGGTTTTTTTAAAACCCCAAACTGTCAACATTAACTCACAATTAGTTTGAGAAAAGTATGTTTCATTGATAAATGCGTATAAAAACTGCTCTTTATTGCGTATAGAAACATTGCGTCATGCCTAATTTTAAAACTTAGTGCACGTAAAGTTTGGCTGAGAAGATTCGGAGCTTTTTGAACCCCAAAACTGTCAACATTTATTCACTTTAAGTTTAAGAAAATGATGTTTAATTGGTTGTTGTGTAAGAAAACGAATCATTTTCTTACACTTAAAGTGTTAAAGGTGTTGAAAGTGGTTTTAAACGCAATAAAAGAGCAGCTTTGATACGCAATAATCAATTAAATGTGTTTCCAAACGCTTTAACTGTCAAATAAGTGATGAGAGGGTTTGTTCTTTACTTGAAATCTGAAACATTACCTCATGTAAGTTTCTTCCTGATCAATAAAACGAAAGAACAATATAAGAGAGAAGGTAAAACGTGTCGCAACAGGTGAAGACACGAACTTGACGCACTTGAAGAAATCACACCACCTCAAAACCTGGTCCGACCTGCACATCTGGTACAACCAGCTGAGGAGAACACCTCATCCTTAACATACACATCTACACCTCCTCCTTTACCTCCTCCTTTACCTCCTCCTCCTCCTGCTGCTGCTGCTGCTTCTCACCTGTCCTCTCTCTCTCTCTCTCTCTCTCTCTCTACATGCCATGGCTCCAACCGTTGTGATTGAAAATTAACGTCAGACTTGTCAAACTGGTGGCAGCAACTGGTTTCAGGGTGTGGCTTGCAGGTTCCCAAGAAGACGGAGAATGTAAGAATAATGTGACCGCGAGGAAAAATTAGAAGGTTTCATTAACCCTTTGGTGGCTGAAGTTGAGCTACAATCAATAAAACTCAAAAACTAAAGGTGCAGATTTGACCCATTTAACAAAAAAACCTCTGAAAAAACTCCAAAATATGAGTTGGGTTCTTGAAAATGCAGAAAAAAAAGATGTCACAAGAAAGATTTCGGGGTTCTGCAGGTGGAGGGAACAGAGGGGGGTGGGGGTATCACACTTTCTATATGACCAATGGATGACGAAGCGAT
Source organism: Thalassoma bifasciatum (assembly GCA_008086565.1). NCBI lineage: Eukaryota > Metazoa > Chordata > Actinopteri > Labriformes > Labridae > Thalassoma > Thalassoma bifasciatum. The sequence continues at coordinate 258,978 of RPOG01000627.1, forward strand.
GAACGAGCGCATGACTCATCGGTGTGCTACGGTATTCCTCCGCATATTTCAGCAGAATCACAAAAAAGATATGCATTACTCATTCCTAAAGACTTCTGCCCTTGCGTCATGCGTTTCATCCCCTCTAATGGCGCAAACAGCATCAATTAAACACCTCCATTCACAAAAAAACACCATTTGGAGGCAAAGTGCGTCACGGTGCAGACAAACACGTAGGTTATTCCTCCAAAGAAGATCACAAAACACATCAAAATCTTGCTCTAAATCTGCTTTGGGGGGTTTAAATGAAAGATTATCAACATATCCTGGTGAGAATGAAAAAATTGCGCAGCGAGAGGCTTCCAGACGCAGCAGTCTCCTCAAAAAATAGGAGACTAGAGAACTGGGTCAAGCCATGGCAGGGCGATTCCTGAGAGACTCGGCTCTGCTGAATCAAAATACGCAAAGATTTCACAGGAAACTCACTTCTATCAGCAAAAGCAGACGGAAAAAGTGAAGCAAAGAGGAGAAATGTGTTATCTAACAATATGTAGGGCAAGGGGATGAGACAAGGTGATGTGACAAGCGACGACACAAGGCAAAAAAAAAAAAAAGTCTGGACTCTTTCTGACGCAAAAAGAGGCTCAAGATTTTTAACAAAGAGGTCAAAAGATGAGAGAAGCAGAAAAAAGAAAGCACAGAATGATGAAGATGTAGGTCACGTTTTATTTGGGTTTGTCCTACATCATGCGGATGGGCTAATGTGGTTCAGTAGTGCGCTGCCTGAGAGCTCACCCACATAAAACAGCTCTCTGAAAAGTGCGCATAGCCTGCGCAATTTGGCTCCTGGCTCACCAATGTGGGGCATCCCCCTGCCGCTCCAAATCTGAGTGAAAACGCTGACAGAAAGCAGCAGGAGAAGAGGAAAAAAAGCTCCAATTGAGCTAATAATGAGAGGAGAATGCTCCTGCCCCAGTCAATCAGCTGCTTACCTGCGCTTGTTACGCAACACCAAAAAAACTCCCATTTGAATCAAACCACAAAAACGCATCTCCTCTGTGTGTGAGTGTGAGTGTGCCAAAGTCAAGTTTTAGCCCCATAACCTCATTCTGCTCTTTCCTCGTCGAGTCCACTTCTCAACTCTTCAGCTCTCTGAAATTCGTGACCGTGATTGTGAAATTTTGACCCAACTCACCTGCCCATTTGCCCAGCTTCGTAGTCAGGAGCTGTCCGTTCCCCAAGACCCAGATCCTGAAGCCAGAGAGCAGCCTGTAGAGGAGCCACAGCGTCAGGGAGGCCACAGTGAACGCACCGACCCAGAAGAGAGGCGTCTCGGCCCTGCGGAGCGTCTCCTCAATGTTCATCCAGCTCATGGCAGCACTTCTCGGTGACTCGGCGAGTGTGTGTGTGTGTGAGGAGACCTCAATTTTAGGCAATGTGCTCTAATTTCCAAGCCACAACGTGAGAGAGAGTCCCTTTATAAGGAGGTTGTAGCATCACACACACTCCCCCAACTCCCCCAACACTTGTCTAGCCTGATTTAAAGCGCACCGCCCACCTCCTACTCCGCCCCGCCTCTCTTTCACGCGCACTGGCTCCTGCACCTGTCTCTCTTCTCATTCTCTCTTCTAGTTGGTGCATTTGCATGTCAATCAACCTCACGGCTTCCCCCATTCATTCGATTTTCTGTATGAAGCGAGGCGGGTGCAAGAGAAACCGGGATGGGAAGCGATTGGACGAATATTACGGCAGCTCCCATCCTCAGGCTCTGATTGGCTCTCGCAGGAGCAGGTTTGTCGGTTTCAGTCATGATTATGAAACCCTCCAAACCCACGCTTTCGGAAAAAAACTGCCCACACCACTTTATGAATGAAAGGATGCTCCCATTGGTGAAAGATGGCTGCGCGTGCCCGCCCTATGGAGAAAAACCGGAGCCACCTCATTGGCTCCAGCGATGCCACTCTGTGAGGTCAGCGTGCGCCCACCTAAACATGACTCACTCGTCTATTTTAGGGATTCTGTGCGCATCATGCTGCTGATAGCTAATAAAGTGAGGTGGAAACAGGTGCAGAGAGACAAATCAGTGCGTAGATCTGCGCTGCAAAACTCTTCCACACTGATGTCAAAGCTGCTGTGTAAGAAAACTACAATCCCCAGCCTAACCCTGCTAACTCTCGCGAGATTTCCCCTGTGGTAGTAATTTCCCAAACATTGAGGAAGGGGGGAGAAGAGATGTGATGCGTGAGTTGCATAAACACAGACACAGACATGTGTGTTTTAACATCGCTTTATTAACACGCTTTTCCCAACATTTCCCGTGCGTAAATGGCACAGGGGGTTTTACGCACGTTGGATGTTTCAGCTCAAACAGCTGTCACGGTTTCCTCCTCATCTGTACATGCTGTCTCCGACCCAGAATTTTTTTTTGTAACAGAATTTTTTAGTCTCCATCACCCTACATCCCCCCCTCCGCCATGCTCAGTCCCTCTCTCTTTTTCCCACACACACACACTCAAAATAAACACAAAATACAGACAAACCAGGAGTCTGTATCACAAAGCAAAGCCTGCCACATAGTCAGCAGTGTTACCAGAGTATAAGAATGTGTCCAGATGCTGACAGCTCTTATGCAGCTGCTTGAAATCTTGGATACAAGTGGAGGAGGAGCGTGACACCGAGGAAGCAAGGAGCAGGAAAGTGTGTAACATTTACAACAAGGTGGATTTATTCAACATCCAAGCAGATTATTTTTTTTGCAGTGATAGTTCAAAACAAGCAGACACAAATTTGCTACACAATGTCATAACACACAAAATATAAACATATCACACTCTGGCATCACTGCACAGGAAAAATGTGCATTTAAAAATAGTACAACTTTAACTGGACAGCTCATAATTACGCACAAAAACTGTCACACTAGAACTAGTTTTCACACACTCTCATAGCATTTGTTTTGATTTTGAATAACAGGATTTTTCAGTGTGTGAAATCACATTAAATACAAACAAATTGCACACTCTCATTTTGAAGATTTATGAGAATCCACTGTCACGTCTTGGTCGTGTCCTCTCAGCCAAACAGCTGGAAACCAAAAAGAGAAAAATGTGGATTTAGTCGTGCGCACTCCCCTGATGAAATCATTATTTTATAACTTATAAGTGTAAAAATAAAACACTCCACCTCCAGATACACCTGAGAATATTTTACCCACAAACACCTGAATCATAAAATCTATTTTCTGCCTCTGTTTCCTCAGATTCTGCAACAATTTCTCCAACCCCTTCACCCCTCTGCTGATTTTTCTGCTGTCTTTTGTTTGGACGAGAAGTTTGTTTACACCCCTCACCCCACACACACACACACAGTATCGATATCCCTGAGCATACACACTCTCCAAACACACACCACCTCCCCTAAACTCTGCAACACAAAGCAGCTCTCACAGCGAAGTTTCTGCCCCCTCCTCTCATCACACACACTCAGGAACACACACTCTTTGTGCGTGGATACCAGAGTCAACACTAGCCCCACTTTCAGCTGACACACACCCAGAAACGAGCGCAACACGTCGAATAAACTGCTCCAATTACTCTGTTATTGGTATCATTTCACATCGAGTGAGGTCTATTTTTTGTCTATATTTTTAAACTTTAGAATCACATAAAGAAACGTGGAGAAAATGTAACTTCCAGGGGTGAAATGCGTAATTTCACCGAAGCGTTTGGCTCTCTTTTTCCTCTCTGCTAAAACTACCCCAAACTGAGAAATCTCCCACACACACTCTGACTCTTATCAGAGATTAAAACCATATTTTTTGAAGCAAATTCCCTTCAAAAACACTCTGATTTCCGAGCACATTTTTTCTTTTTTATGCACTTTTTCTGGGAGTTTCTACGTGTTTTCTTCTGCTCTTCACTGTCCGCCTCCGTGGTGCTGAAACGCACATTTCAGCACCGCAGCAGTGGACAGAAATCAGCCTTTAACTCCTCTGTGAAGCCTCTCAAATGTTAATAATGGGCTTCTAACATGCACAGCTTTTTTTTCTGCACGAGCTCCACACACTCACGACAGACCCTGCTACACTCTTCACACACTCATCAACCTACAGTAAAATCTCAGGCTCCTGCTTTTACATTTTCTTGCACCTATCTAACACAACATGCATGTTTCAGCTCAGAAATTCACTTTTTCACACCAGCAATAAAAAACCAACACACACACACATATTCACACACACCTCTTTTTCTATTCAGCAAAAACGTCACTATCTGGACGAGTACGCACGACTTTTACGCACGCTTCAGCTAAGACACAGCGGACTTCCAGACATCCCACTTTACCTGCACTCTCTAGCAGCTTTTTCTACCCAGCAGGAAACATATTTAAGCTCTACACACTTCGAACACACCCTCCAAACACCATCCTCACCAACACTTTTACAGTTTTGGTCATAAAGTCATCACATTTCCACACACACCTGCATCTCTGTTCATCCCACGACGTCTACGATGTCCCAGCAGCTGCGTCTGGGGAGAGAGACACGAAATAGATAGATATGAGAAAAAACTCGTCACATTTTCACAGTTTCAAGCTTTTGTCTTTAAAGATTCTGTCTCTAGCTTTTTTGAGACAAGTGACAAAAATGAGTGAGATACAGAAACAAACACTCGAGGTTTGAATCTTTAAAAATTAAATTGGAGTTACAAATTTCACTCACAGACTTTTAAACAAATAAATATCTTAATTAAAATGTGTGTAGGACTTAAATATATCAGAATTTGGCCATTTTCTTATCAATTTTTTCACTCCAGCTCTTTTTCGTGTTGTGTTTTTCACTTGGGACAAACGACTTTTACGCACGAGAAAAAAACGCTTCAGCTGAGACTTCCGGTCACATCACACTACACCTGCACTCTTTTGCAGCTTTTTCTACCCAGCAGGGAACATATTTAAGCTCTACACACAAGCTCCTCACACTATCCTCACTAACACTTTACAGTTTTGGTCATAAAGTCATCACATTTCCACACACACACCTTCAGCTTTGATCCCACGACGTCAACGATGTCCCAGCAGCTGCGTCTGGGGAGAGAGACACCAAATAGATGACTATAAGAACAAAAAATCGTACTATTTCTGCAATTTCAAGCTTTTATCTTCAAAAACCTTGTCTCTTAGTTTTTTAAAGACAAGTGAGAAGAATAAGTGAGATACAGAAACAGATCCTCAAAGTTTAAATCATTTAGAATGATATGAGAGTGAAACATTTATCTAACCAGCTTCTTAACAAATGGCCCCATAATAAAGAAATATTGAGACATTTAAAGAGTGAAAAGTGTGAAAATTAGCTGATAAAACCCTGAGATTAAGTAGTGATTCTATTTCTAAATATTTGATGTTTTTGAGTCATAATTTATGCTTTTATTATGAAAGGACAGGGCAGTGGTCAGAGCAGGTTTTCAGGCTGATTTTACGTAATTAATTAATTTTAAATATGTTTTGGACTTCAATATAACAGATTTGGAATTTTTCTTTAAATATTTTCACATCAGCTGTTTGGGTTTTTTTTTAACCTTTTTTATTTTTCATATCCAACAGTTTTTTTTAAATTTGGGTTGTTTTTAAAAATGTGTATGTAACATAATGACACAATGTACATATTATATCTTAACTATCTGTGTTTTTAATTGTAAAACATGTGACATAACTTACCTGAGTGTGTGTGTGTTTGTGTGTGTGTTGTTGTTGCTTTCTCTGGTAGCTGCCGCCACGTCGTCCTTTTTTATCCTGCAAAGAAAAGAGAAAAAAAAGAGAGAGAGAGTGCTTTAGTGTCACCGTAGGAGAGAGTTTTTTATCACTCACAAACACACTTACACACAGAAAGAGCAACACACACACACACACACACTCACACTCACACACACACACACTCTCATGAAGCCCAAACACTCACACATTTAATGTTTCAGTCCGGTTAAAGTCTCAGCTTCGTGCTCAAAAGTGTTAAAGTGAATCATCACATGGGTTTAAAACACACACACACACATGGACACACACTTTTCTTTGGTGCATATGTGGCTAATACACACTCTCATCATGAAAACACACCAGTCACACACTGAAAAACTTAGGGAAAAAAAATAAAAGACGCGCAAATGTGCATGAGCATCCCATCACACACACACACTCACACACAACATGTAACACTCCATAAACTCTGCAGCTCCAAGAATAACGGAGCAAAAAATCAACGTCACACAGTTTTTAAAATCATGAAAATTTGGAATCGAACAGAATTTAACGTCTGATTTTCGAATCCACGTTGAAATTAACCTCAACCTGCATTAAGTTGTGATTTCCCATCATGCATTTATTCTCTTTGAGGGACAGATCAGACAGAAAACAACAAAATCTGTTGAGACGAAGTTGTGATGTTTATCTGTGATTCATACACAGCTTAAAATAAAAACTTAGAAACAGATTTATGCTTAGATTGTGTAGTTTTTTTTCCTAACAAAATCTCAATTTCATAACTCTTGGATGTTACACACACTCACACACACACTCTCTCACACACACACCATCTGCACTTCTCCTGATGTTAGAAGTGTGTGTCTGTCGTCAGAATTGTATGTGTTACAGACGCTTAACCAACACTTAAAATGAATTTTCTTTGCCTTGTCATACAAAAAGAACAAACACACACATATTCAATCAACCACACTTGTTTCTTTACATCTCACTCACACACACGTTTCACTGCAACAAAGTGAAATCCAACTAAGTGCTTTTGTCTAATTTTCAGCAAAAAACTCCTTTTCTGACTTATCCTGAGCCACATTTACACGACAAGTCCAGAAAAAAACATATTTATGGATTTTTTAAAGGGAAAACTAATGTCTGAATTGTGATTAAAAAGTTTGAAAATCTGGTAATGGGACAAGAAAATGAGTTTCTTGGATTAAGACATCTTTCTTATTCTGATAAACACACACACACACACAAACACACTAAGTGCACTATTACTGACAAGTGTCGGACCTGTGTGTGTTTGTTTCAGATGTTTAACTAAGATGTCACTTAAATCCTCTTCCACTCATTCGCACTGTCAGAACACACACACATTCAATCAACCACACACACATCCAGCCTCTTTTTTGATTATGTGAACTTGTTTCTTTACATCTCACTCACACACTCACACACTCCTCACTGCAACAAAATGAAATCTAAACGAGTACTCGTGTCTCATTTTTTACCCAAAACTGTCTTTTTTAGACTCACAGCGAAGTTTCTGCCCCCTCCTCTCATCACACACACTCAGGAACACACACTCTTTGTGCGTGGATACCAGAGTCAACACTAGCCCCACTTTCAGCTGACACACACCCAGAAACGAGCGCAACACGTCGAATAAACTGCTCCAATTACTCCGTTATTGGTATCATTTCACATCGAGTGAGGTCTATTTTTTTGTCTATATTTTTAAACTTTAGAATCACATAAAGAAACGTGGAGAAAATATAATTTCCAGGGGTGAAACTAAGATGTCACTTAAATCCTCTTCCACTCATTCGCACTGTCAGAACACACACATTCAATCAACCACACACACATTCAGCCTCTTTTTTGACTATGTGAACTTGTTTCTTTACATCTCACTCACACACACACACACTCCTCACGAGTGCTCGTGTCTCATTTTTACCCCAAACTGTCTTTTTTAGACTTAACATGAGCTGCTTTCACCTGACAAGTCCAGGAAAATGGACATATCAGGTGAAAGTTATCATAAAATTATCTCAATTACATAACTCTGGGATGATATAAACACACACAAACAATTCCCACACACACACTCACACACACGGATCTCCAAACATTTGAAGTGTGTGTCGCTTGTCGGACAGTTTACAGACAAAACTTGTGTCTAAATTGTTTTTAACAAGTAAAAAAAAACCTGCCAATGAGATGAGAAAAAGTTTCATGTATTTAGAAATCTCTCTGATTCTGATAAACACACACACACAGACACACACACTCTCACACACACTCACACCAGGTGCACGTTTCCTGATGTTAAAGGTGTGTGTCTCTATTCAGACATGTGTGTGTTTGTATTAGAGCACATGAGTGTCTCAGATGTTTATTTACACTTTTACACTCTACAACATCTGACTTAAAACTACCTCAACTCATTCTTACAAAAAACACACACTCACATTCAACCAGCACACACACACAGCTACTTTTCTATTATTCAAACTCATTTCTTTACATCTCACTCACACACAAAGATTGAAATCTAAGCAAATGTTTTTGTCTAATTTGTAGCAAAAAACATCTTTTTTGAGAGTTAATATGAACCACTTTTAATAGACAAGTCCAGAAAAACGTCTTATTTCAGGATATTTAAAGACCAAAAGGACGTCTGAATGTTCGTAACATGTAAAAACAAATCTGCCAATGGGATAAGATTCGAAGATTCTGATTTACACACACACACATTCTCTCTCTCTCTCTCTCTCTCTCATACACACACTCCAATTGCTCGTTTCCTGACGTTAGAAGTGTGTGTCGTGTGTCAGAATTGTATTCCAGATATTTAACTAACACTCAACTTAAATCTTCCTCATCTCACTTATACTGAAAGAAGACTCACATTTAATCGACCACACACACACTGAGTAGATTTTACGAGCAAAAAACATCTTTTTTTAGACTCAACATGACCCATTTTCACCCAAAAACTCCATAAAACGTCCCATTTCATAACTAATTTGACGTCAAGATGAGTAAAAAATATCTACCACTGGTGTAAGAAAAAAGTTTCTTGTGTGACGACATCATTCTAACTTCAAGAAACTCAACGAGCTTTTTTTTCTCTCTACCCATCGGGAGATTCTTTTTTACAAGTTACAAGTAATTCAGACGTCTTTTTTGTCTTTGAACATCCTGAAATGAGACACGTTCCTGGACTTGTCAGTTGATTGTGGTTTCTAACAAGATTAAAAAGACAGTTTTTGCTAAAAATAAGACATAAACACTTGCGTAGATTTCAGTTTTGCTCTGATGGTTAGGGCTCTTAAACATGAGCTAAAAGCAAATGACTTCCAGAATAATTTATGCAACTGGAGCTGAAAAAAAGTGTTATTTTTTTAATTTGTGTTGTTTTGTGTTAAATATTGTGTAAATTTGTGTTTCAGGTTTCTTTATCTGATGTGTGTGTGTGTGTAAGAGTGTGTTTAAGAGTGTATATAAGAGTCAGACTCAGATGCATTAACTGCTTTTTCTCACTGATTTCACTCTGGAGGGTTTATTTCTACGTTACATACTTTATTCAACACACACACACACTCACAGGCTGCAGGACAGTGTCTTACTTGTTCCTCTCTCTCTCTCTCTTTCACACACACACTCACACACACCCTGATATTTGTCTCTGAGTGAAATCAGAATAAATAAAACTTGTTGCTTCACAAACGATGGAGGAAACTCGCTTCAAAGTCTCACACACTCACATTTTCAGGACAATGGGGACAATATTTTATAGGCTGAGAGTCTTAGAGTAAAATACTATGATATATACTGGTTTTATAAAGGTTAAAATGTTTTCTTTTTGATTATTTAGTTGCGATCTTTACCTGGCTGCAGGATCCGACCCTTCGATCAGTTTCATTCAGAGTTTTATGGCTTTAACAATCACACATCTGAGTTAAATAATCTGCAGATTAAATCCAGAAACGTTCACATCAGAGACTCTTTTCTGTAGATATTTGTAAAATTTGAAGGGAGATGAATTTAACTGTCGAGCGAGGATTTCCTCTTTCTACGTGTGTGTATCAGAAAACTGTTCAGATGTCAAAACTAAAGCTACGAGCCTCCATGATGAGGAAATATTGGTGATGATTCATGTTCAGTTTTTAGTTTAAGGTCTTGTTCTGTGTAGTTTCTGTTTACTCGTGTTTCTTGTTGTGTATTTTCTCATGTCCCTTGTGTTCACTTGTATCTTAATTCTTCTTCTTGTGTTTGACTTCCTGCTCTTAAGTTTCTCTCCTGTTTAATCGCCCCTCATGTGCTTCACCTGTGTCTTGTGTCACACCTGTGTTCGATGAGTCTCTTGTCTATTTAATCCCTGTCTTGAGTTCAGTCTTTGTCGGTTCATTGTTGTGTAGTTTCGCTCCTGTCTCCTGAGTAAGTGTTTTTCCTCTGTGTTGGTTTGTTAACTTTCAGTTTTCTTCTTGAGGAATTTTGAGTTTTTGGACTTTAGAAACTCCTTTTTTGGGGACTCCTTGACTTTTATTTAGCTCCTCTTGTGTTCCACCCAACTCCTGTTGATATTATTGAGACATTAAAAGAGTGAGCAGTGTCAGAATTAGCTGATAAAACTCTGAGATTAAGCAGTGATTCTATTTCCAAATGTTTGATGTTTTAAAGTTATGATTCATGCTTTTATTGTGAAAGGACAGGGCATGTGATTTTTCCACATTATGATCCTGATTGACTCACACTGACTGTAAAGTATGGAGCAGAAAACAGAATATGTAACATCAGCTCAATGAACAGGACGAGATTACAGTTAAAGTAAAGAAAGATCAGTCTTCAGAGTCTTCAGAGTCTTATGCATCTATTGGTTTATATTTTATTTTAGTCTAATCTGTATCTGCCTTTTTATTGTCTTAACAGCACAGAATCAACAGCTAAACTGCATAAACTGAACTCTCAGAGAGTGTTTATGTCTTAATCTTAGTAAAAGCTGTCTTTTTAGTCTTGTATGAGCCACATTCAACTGACAAATCCAGAAAAATGTCTTGTTTCAAGATGTTAAAAGAGAAAAAATGACCTGAATTGCATAAAAGAAGAGTAACAAATCTTAAATTTGCTCGTCAAGTTTCTAGAAAAAGAAGTTACGTCCTAATACAATAAACTTTTTGCTTGTTACAATCAACATGCACCGATCAATCGGCCTTAGTTTCCTTAATTTTTGGCCAATCCTCACGTATGAAACCGATCTTCTGTACTTCTGCAAAGGTCCAAAAGTCGTCCATTGTAGCTTTTTCTTTGCTCAGCCAGACAGACAGGACCACCAGGTCACATGTACATGTGTCAGCTGCAGAGCACAGTCAATCTAAATGTGTCGTCTGTCTGACAGAATTACACAGTGAAAGACAAAGTAAAAGTTTGTGATTTGTAATGTATATAAGACCAAAATAAGTCACGGTGGGGCTGCAAACCAAACGTTTAACCTCATTCGCCATTTAAGAAACCAACACCACTCTGCTGAGTATGCAGTTTTGTTTCACAGGTATTGAACATAAGAGTTGCGTGCTGTCAGTTTTCAGAAAATGAATAGATATCTGCAAAAATCAGTATCGGCAGGTCAGACTTTTAAAAGATGGTGATCAGTGCAGCCTTATTTTTTGTCGTTTTTGTCTTTGAATAACTTGAAACAAGACTTTTTTCTGGACTTGTCAGGAGAAATTAAAAGTCACATAATGTATAAAAAGACATTTTTACTAAAACTTACTTAGATTTTTTTGTTTAGGTTTCACGCTCAGTTTGCACACATTACATTCATTTTGCACAGTTTGATTTCCATTTACACTCCAATTGTCCTTTTTTGGACTCACTGGACCTTCTGTACATTTGCATTTGCACAACGTGTCATTATTTTTCTACTGTGTTGCTATTTTGACATCCATTGTTGACACCGTCCATTGTCTTCAATTGCCTCACCTTTTTTCTTGTAAAGTTTTTGTATATTTGTATTCACTGTTACCTTTATTTCTGTTTTTTTGTTTCTGCTTGGCTATTTCTAAATATTTCATGACTATAAACTCTTTGAATCTTGAATCTGTCAGCGTAGCACGACTTCATACAGCAAAGTTAATCATTCAGCAGCACAAAAGCCATCATGATAGTAACTTGTTTAAAAGAGACGCAGCTAAATCATGGAGCAGGTTACAAAACTGTCGGCTCTGAACGACAATGACACACTTCAGTCTGAAAAGACCAAAGACATGAACAGAGATTTCAAGACCCAAACTCTGACTTTAGGTAAAGAAAGTCACTGCAACTGTTTTAAAACTTACAGGTTTTCATGTATGGATGTGTTTATGAATCTATCTGCAACTACTTTCTAACTTTCCTGGAAAAAAACCCCTCAGGGTCAGTGTTTCCTTTCTGCTCCAATCAGGGATAAACTTTAATTAATTAATGAGTGAGAATAAAAGATCTGAATCTGAAAGGATTTCCTGGTTAATGACAGGGATCAGAAATAAAAATAAACTGATTCAAATGCTCACGTTTCTGCGTCTAAATAGGGAAAAAAGTGGCACGAGAAACTTTCTGATTTCCTGTGAACGCAGGTGTTAACGACACACATGTTAAAAACTGAAATCTAAGAAAGTGCTTATGTCTTATTTCTTGCAAAAAACATCTTTTTAGATTCAATTATGAGCCACTTCCACCTGAAAAGTCCAGAAAAACGTGGTTTGAATTGCTTGTAAAGAGTAAAAAAAAAAAAAACCTACCAATGGGATGTGAAACATTTGCTCATCAAGTTTCTTGAAATCAGATATTTTTAGTTGTTTCAAGCAATTAAGCCGTCAGTTTTCTCTTCAATATCTTGAAATGAGCCATTTTTCTGGACTTATCAGGTGAAGGTGACTCATTAAGTCTAAAAAAAGGAACATTTTCTGCAAAAAAAGAGACATAACACTTGCGTAGGTATCATTTTTTTTTTCCAGTGCAGCTGGAATCACAAAGTCCTTAAATAATCTTCAACAGGAATAAGAAATAAAAAAAGAAACTAGGTGTAATTCCTGGGATTTTTTTATGCTTTTAAGATGTTTAAATGTTGAGGATGTTGTCTAAATTCTCTGTCAGACTCTGAAAAGTGTGATAAAGTTGGAGCAGGATGTTTGTTTTGAGAACTTGCTGGTTGATGGTTTTTCACGACTCAATGATTCATTTGCGGCTTGTTGAAACTCGACCAGCCCCTCTTTTTTTTTTCCCTCTGCTCCACCTTTTCCTTTATCCTTCCTCTGCAGATACAGACTTTAAAACTAAAGATGTGAGTCAGATTAATAGTTAAGGCAGCAAATCTGTTCCACCTCACACACACGGTGATATTTGTCTAATTCCTTTGTGAAAAGCTGAATAAATCTGTGTTTTTCTGCAGCTTCTCGAGTCGTTTGGACTTGGATTAGATCCCATTCATGCAGTCACTCGTCACACCCATCTACCTGCTCCTCCGTCTGGGATTAGACGTCTCCCTCCCGGGTGTGTCCCACTCAAACCGGCCTGACTTTCAGGAGTTTCAGGTGAGGATCCCAAACTCTTTCTCTTTGTCTCTCTCACTCTTCCTGCTTTTATTCCTCTTCTCTGCTCCATGCGCTGCTCTCTCAACATCATTTGTAATCCTTGGAAAGCAGAAAAAAAAAACCCAGATTCTTAAAAAATACTCAGAGTACACACACTTTTTAAGAGACAGGATTAAGTAAAACACACGAAAAGTCTCCACTAATAAGACACAAATCAGAAAATAGGAATGAAAGTGAAGTTTTTGTAGGTTTTATAACCTGGAGCCTCACGCTACACACAATTAAAAAAACCTCAAACATTCACGAGCTCTCACACACCTCCTGAACGTGAATAATTCACACAGAGTCTCTACGTCAGAACACACACTCATTAAAATGCAAAGAAACAAACACAAAAAGGAGAAATGTCACAAAAATATAAAATAGAATTGAAAAGAAGAAATTCTCAGATGTTTAAATCATCCTCTTATTTTAAAACACAAACATGACTGAATGAAATTTAGTAAGTGATGTAAACTTCTATCTTAACACTTTCTATAGGATTTCCCATCTCACACACACACACACACACACACACACACACACACACACACACACACACACACACACACACTCAATTCCTCTTTAAACTCTGTTTTTAAGTGTCACAAACTGAATTTAGTTCACTTTTCTATCTCACATTTGGATTTAACGTCGCCTCTTTTATCTTTAATTCTTCTCCTGACGCCAAAATTATTTCACGTTTCCTGTTTTTTCAGAGCATGAAAAATCTAATTTAAACTACTTCAGAATTCCAAACAATTGTCTCAAAAGACTTAAACATAAAATATCTTGAACTAGTGTTTCAGTGTGTGTGTGTGTGTTTGTGTGGCTGACGTCTTTTTTTTTTTTTAAGCATGCAAACTAATAAATAAAGACGTGAAAGAAAAGAATAAAGTCGACCTGAACACCTGAGTGTAAACATGCAGAAAGAGAAACAAATGTTTTGATACATTTACATCCCAACTCTGTTTACCACCAGAATCTTTACCTTTTTTTTAATTTAAATAACAAAGAAAGACTGTTTCTTATTTTTACTGACACTTGTTTTCCTTCACACATACACATCTACACATTCACACACAGCTACATCTGTGGATTTAAACTCTTTCCTCCTTGTGTAACATAAAAACAAATTCTTATAATAAATCTTTGAATACACTCCTCTCTGTTAAAGAAAATTTCTTCAAAATCTCCTTATTTGTGCAACTTACAGCTGATGTGACGCAGCTCTTTGGATCTTTGTTGTGTGTGTGTGTGTCTGCACAAATTGTATTTCTGTAGATGTCAAAGTTTTCAAAGTCTCAGTAGCTGTTGTTTTCATGAATGGTACAAGTGTGTCTGTCTTTACACAGATTTCTGCAAAACACACTTTTTTAGTGTCTTTCACTGCAAAAAGAAATCAAATCTGATCAAGTTTTTGTTTTCTTTTTAGCAAAAATGTCTTTTTAGACTAAACATGAGACACTTTAAGCTGACAAGTCCAGAAAAATGGATTCATCAGGTGGAAATAATCCAAAAATAATCTCAATTTCATAGCTCTTGGATGATATAAACACCCACAAAAACACACACACACTCGTCTCCAGACATTAGGAGTGTGTCTCCTGTCAGATGTTTGTTCGCATTTATTTCATTTGACAACACTTCACTTAAATCTTGTTCACCTTATTCATATAAACAGAACACACACATTTAATCAAGCACGGACACATTCAGCCTCTTTTTTCATGTCATGAACTTATTACTTGACAACTCAGTCACACACACACACACACACACTCCTCACTGCAAACAAATGAATAAGCTCATGTTCATGTCTTGTTTTTGGCCAAAAAAAAAAGTCTCATTCCAAGATATTTAAAGACAAAACTGACGTCTGAATTGTCTGGAACGTGTAAGGAGTTCTGCTTCCAGTGTAAGAAGAAAGTTTCTTGTTTTAAGAAATTCTCATTTCAAGAAACTTGGCAAGCAAATTTTTCTTTCTTATTGGAAAATTGTCCTTTAAGTTGTTACAAGCAATCCAGACTTCTTCTTTTTTTTTTCTTTTAATTTCTTGAAGTAAGACAATTTACTAGATAAGTCACTTAAATGTGGCTCATGTCAACAATAATTTGACATTTTTTTTAAAAATAAGACAAACATTTACTTAGATTCCAGTTTTTGCTGTGCACATCTATGAATTTAAACCCTCTCCTCCTTGTTTGACATAACAACATATTTTCACTCTAAGTCTTGGAATTTAACTTCTCTCTAAGAAAACACCCTCAATCTCTCCTCATTTCTTGCATTATTTTTTCAGCTATCATGTCTTTTTGAATCTTTGTCGCTTGTGTTTTTGTACAAACTACCTTATGGTGGACTTCAGAGTTTTCAAAGTCTCAGTAGCTTTTGTGTGCAGAGTTGTGCAAGTGTGTCTGTCTTGATACAAATTTCTGCAAATCATACATTTTGTAGTTTTTTCCAGAAAGCAGGGGCGTCACCAGAAATTCTGGGGGCCCATGAAAATCACATAAGTGGGCCCCTGAACCAAACCTAAGCTACACCTACATGTACTCAATAACCCTTTAAAAGACATAAATAACTACAACTTAGTTTTACAAATAAGACATTTTTCATGTGAACCATAATTTGACATTTTTTGAAACTTAAAGATACGACAAACATTTGCTTAGATTTCAGTTTTTGCTGTGCACATCTATGGATTTAAACTCTCTCCTCCTTGTTTGACATAACAACACATTTTTTTAATTTTCACTCTAAGTCTTGGAATTTAACTCCTCTCTATCCAAGAAAACGCCTTTAATCTCTCCTCATTTCTTGTTGTAAACATTACTTTTGCAGCTATTTGAATCTTTGATGTGAGTGTTTTTGTACAAATTGCCTTTTGGAAGATGTCAAAGTTCTCAAAGTCTCAGTAGTTTTTGTGCGGAGTTGTGTGAATGTATCTGTCTTAACACAAATTTCTGCAAAACAGATTTTTTGTGTCCCATAATTTTTCCCAGAAAGCAGGGGCGTCACCAGAAATTCTGGGGGCCCATGAAAATTACATCAGTGGGCCCCTGAACCAAACCTTAACTACACCTACATGTACTCAATAACCCTTTAAAAGACATAAATAACGATAACTTAGTTTTACAGCCCTGGAACATGTACATAAATAATCACAAAAGCAAAAGTTGTATTTACTCAAGAAGATCTAATATTAATTTATGTGGTGTGCATTTTTTTTTTAATTTCACCTTGCTATTTGTGATCAGTCAGACCTAATAAATATAAAAAACAAACTTGGTCTTTGTACAGGAAGTTATGTTTTTAGCATTATTAGATAGCTACTAGTTTTAATTATGTTATTGTTGATAACTACACTTTTTTGCTCACTAAAATTGTAAAGTTGTGGTATTGCCAAAAGATGAGGTGGGAAGAGTCACATGTGGTAGAAATGTAATCTCAACATGTATGTTTGTATGAATGCCAGTTATTAAGAGGTTAATACTGCTTTATTTGCATGGAAAAAAAACCTTTACACTGTTAAAAATTACCAGGATTTCACAGTTTTTAACATTATTTTGTTGTTAAATATTGTCATTAAAACCCCCTGTGATATCACAAATGTCTATAAAAACTACTGTGACACTAGACTTCACAGCATTCAACGGCTGTTTCACAATAAAATTCTGAAATGTAATATCACAGTTTGTTAATGTATATTTTGAATGTGATGAATGGACTTATGGGAACTTTATTAACAGAGGGTGCCATCAAACCTAGAAGATGTTGTTCTGACTTTTACTGTACAAATTTGTTTTAATAATGATCTACCTTGAAAAGAAATAAATGGGCATACGTTTCAGAGGAAAATACTGTTGTGACTTGTAACCATGAGTGAGGAGGGGACACAGTGGACATGAGAGCCTGCTGTACATGGATGAATCACACAGAAAACACAAGGCACTGACCATAGTTTTTCTACTTTGGTCATAATCTATAATTTAACATACAAGCTGTGCAGAGTAGACAGCTTGTGTCATCGGTGTAAAGCAGGTGTTCATGTCCACTGTGTGCCCTCCTCACTCATGGTAACATGACAGCTGAGAAACTACAGTATAAAAGTGGAAGCGAACAAGATATTACTGTAATATCACTTCTCTTGCAGTTGTAAAACTACAGGATTAAGTTGTTTCATGAAGAATTTCTCTAAAGTTGCTTAAAAGTTAATTAATTATGAAGTTTAGTGTGAAAGTCATGCAAAATTTAGCCAGTGATTTTACGCTCAAAAATTTAACAGTATATGCTTCAAACTTTCCTGCTTAACTTATTTAAATCTAATCTATGTATCAATAATATTTTCTTTTTTTTCTTTTACGTTTTTTAACAAATTCTCCAAATGTTACAGCACTATCGACCTTCAAACTTTCTGTTTCTTTAACTCTGTAAAACCCAAATGTTTGTTTTACCCGTCTATCACAATTACTGCTGAGATTTAGTTAATTAAGAATAAGTTAAGTCCTCCAAACCAGCATAAAAAATAATAAAATCATAGAAAATTCTTACATTTTTAGTTAAATTTGGCACTTTTTCCATACATACGTACATCTTTGACTGCAAGTGTTTGAGTATTTATGGTGATTTTATGAGTTTTTATTTCCGTTGTGTGATCTTTTTTTGGTTGTGGTTTCAATAAAACTCTTTGGCATACATCAACACTCCCACACACACACTTTTATCATTTTTTTTGCTATATATTTTGAGTTTTTCTGTGGCAAATGGCACCAAAACAAAGGTGTTAAACTATTTAAATCAGTGAAATTTCCAAAGCCTTCTCTCTCTTTTGGTCTTTTTTTTTTTTTGAGGAGCTGTTTTCTTCAGGTATCAGCCATTTTCTGTCAGAGGAGGAGGAGGAGATCTTACTGAAGCTGCTCTCTGAATGAATGGAGGCTTTTTTTTTTTTTTATACTCCTACAGCCAGGCACGGAGGAAAACACGTGGACGAGGTAAACAATTACGTTTATGGCTCTACAGGAGGCTTTTTTTTTTTTTTTTTTTTTTCGTCCTCACTGAGGAGAAGATCTCACATGCAGACAGACTGAGAGCTCAACAACAAAATGGCTGACCTGCATCTGCAAGAGCAATCAGACAAAGATGAGGAGGATGAAACTCAAACCATCAGAAACGAGTGTTTAAGACGACTGAGCTGAGCTTCACTGCAGTTTTTGTTTCCTACAGAAGCTGCAGCTGAAGGATGGAC
>RPOG01000628.1:0-44448 GCA_008086565.1 Thalassoma bifasciatum
TTCCTGAGCCCACGTGCTAATATCCTTTACACAATGATGTGGGTTTTTAATGCAGCGCCGCCTGAGGGGTCAAAGGTCACGGCCATTCAATGTTGGATTTGGGCCTTGCTGCTTACGTGCAGAGATTTCTCCAGATTCTCTGAATCTTTTGATGATATTATGGTCTGTAGATGATGAAATCCATCAATTCCTGCAGTTGAGAAACATTGTTCTTAAACTGTTGGACTATTTGCTCACACAGTTGTTGACAAAGTGGTGAACCTGGCTCCATCTTTGCTTGCACCAATCAAATTCAGTTTGAACAATAAATATCTTGTCTTTGCAGTGTATTCAGTTATGTGTAGGTTAAGCAGGATTAGGAAATCTTTTTGTCTGTTTTTGTTTACGTTCTATACAATGTCCCACCTCCAATAAAATTCCAGTTTTACACTGGACGTCATTGGTCTTTTCAAGTTTTTGGCCGAAATAAATAAAAAAACAAAAATGCTACCTCTAAAAAAGGGGACCAAAGCACGATGAGTAACAAAGTCTGACATTTCAACAAATTGAAACATTTCCATCATTATTTAGAGAACAAAGAACACTACTATTGCAGTATAAAAAATTAATCAGTCTGGCGATGTTCGCGGTTCGACCACAGACTCACTTTATCTACGGGGCCGAGTCAGACGTAACCCTAACTAAACACTTGACTCTGTCAGCCGTGTCATGCCCACCCACATCGGCGTGATGTCAAGACACGGATATTTATGGCTGAGGGGTTACGCACCCAAAAAAGAGTTGATTTAAAACAGAAGCGAGGAGCGGTAGCTGCAAAGCGAAGACAAAAACACGACAGCGGCTCTCAAACGGAGGCTGTGATGTGGTTTTTCAGACGCTGATTACAGAAGAAAGGAAGAATGTATTAACAACGAGAGTATATGAGTTTGACATAGTGAACATTGTGGTCATGAGTTAGAGCAACAAGAAGCCTCCTCGAGTTTCCTCAGGGGGTCGGTGGGCCTTTCCAGTGCAGATTCAGCGGGAACAAGCTGTAAACTAAGTGCTGTCAACCGCAAAACCTTAGAGCGGCTCAAAGGATCCGGTTTGCCTCAGACCAACCCAGAAAGAGTCGATTTCTCCGCATCGTTTCTTTAAGGAAACTCAAAGTGACCAAATGCAAAAATATAAGACAAATTAAACCGGCTTTGAAAAGATTTAGTTTTTGCTGAGTCCAAATTTTGAGATAAAGAGTCAAATTAATTGAATAAAAAGTCAGAACTTCTACTTTTTATCTAAATTTTGACTTTTTTCTAATACAATTTCAAAATATTGACCAAATTATTTCATAACCTGGACTTTTCATCTGAGGATATTTATTTTGCATCAAATAATGTTGACTTTTTTCTCATAATTTTGACTTTAGCTCAAACTTTAGACTTTTATCTCACAACTTTGACTTTATACTCCTCACAACTAATACTTAATCTCTCAAATTTTAACTTTTTATCTCTTCATTTGACATTTGAATCACAAATTCTTGACCTTTTTGCTCATAACTTAAGAGTCTGTCTGTCAAAACTTTTGCTTATTTGTCACTATTTGACTTTTTGCCTCTTAATTTTGAGTATTCGTCTCATAATTTTGACTTTATCTCTTTGTTTTGACATTTTCATCTCAAAATATTGACTTTTTTTTTAAGAATCTTGACTTTTTAATCACAAAATTCAGAACTTTTTTTCCCAATATTTTGACTTAATCTCAAAATGTAGAGTTTTATCTCATTACTTTGACTATTTTATCTCAAAATGAAGACTTTGTCTCTCGTAATTTAATCTTTTAATATCATTATTTGACTGTTTTGTCTCAAGATGTTGAGTATTTATCTCAAAATTTTGACTCCTTATAGCATTGGCTTTGAGGTTGGGTCATGGGAATAAGAAATTAAGTGCAGCAGTTTATTATAAATATCAATGTAGGTACAGCAAGCTGAGAAAAATAACACAATTTTCTGGAATTTTACTAAATCTAAAGGCGTCAAAAACAAGCTGTGAATGAGGCCAAACCAAGGAGGTGAAAAAGGAGGTCACTTTAAAGGTGAGCTCTGGCAAAAAATAGGAGGCTCAGAACAAAACTAAACTATTTCAGATCCTTTTAAAAGTAATTAAAGCTTCTTAATTTGAGCCGCTGTGATGAGAAAGTTAAAGAGTTGAGTTTTCAGATAAGTTTAGAGCTTCTCATCTGAAACACTGAAGCGTAAAACAGCCGTCAGGAACCCACCAAAGGAAACTAAATTTGGATTTCAGTCATATTTTTAAGCCGCTAATGCTTTCGTTTTCTAAATCCCACCATCGACTCTCCTTTCTCACAAAGAATCATCTGTTTAAATCAGTCTGAGGGTGAAACTGTTAATGAAGACATGTGAAGTCTCCCGCTGATGTCTCAGTCTATCACGTCTAAATCTGTCCCGCCACAGAAGCCGTGTACAAGCCAACCGCACTCGCTTTTACTACATTTTTTTTATTGGCCTCAAGATTTTACATCAGTGTCCAGTTGCTGCTTGGCTCTGCAGCTCTCAGGTCGATTCATCCAGAGCCACGTTAGCGGGAATAATCACCAGACTTTATGTGAGAGGTCGTCAAACAGACAAGTTAATACTGATGACTCTATACGCTGCAAAAACACAACATCTGACCAAGTATATTCTAATTTCTAGTCAAAACATAAAGAGAAACATTTCAGTCAGATATTTAGGGCCATATTTGAATCTTAAGGACTATTTTTGTTCCCCTTCAACCCCATTTTTATGCCTTGAACGTGTTTAAAGTCGCACAAAAATTTGCGGAACTCTCCAAATGAATGTCTGTGAATCTGGTTCGACGCTCACTAGCGCCCCCTTTTACAAAAAACCGCAGCTCCTCCAGCTACTTTAAGCTACAAGTCTGAATTTTTTTGTGCAAAACTATCAGAACATAACCAACAAAAAGGTCTCTGACGACTATAATGAAATCCAAACAGGAAGTTTGTAAATTTGAGCTAAATGTCGGATTTTGACTGTATCTAGGGTACGCATTTGGACATTTGGCTTTTTTTTGTCTTTTTCAGATCATCTTTAAATCTGCTTTGTGCAAACCAGACACAATGATGATGAAAAGTTATTAGACTGTTTTTAAAAACTCAATGTGCGTCATCAAAAATGACAATTTTTTTCACATAATCTGATTTGCATGACTTTTTTGTGCACATTTATCCTTGCAAGACCTTCGTGAAAATATATAATTGTTGGTAAAATCTAAATCTGAAGCTCAGAAATTTCCCCATTCCTCATTTCCCCAATTGGAGTTTTTTTTTTTAGACTTGTTTCAAGCAATTTGGACATCATTTTTGTCTTTAAATAATTAAAACGAGACACGTTTCTAGACCGGTCCTGTAAATTTAGCTCACATTAAGTCTAAAAAAACACTTATTCTTGAAAATAAGACATTGACACTTGCTTAGGTTCCAGTTTGCTGTGTTTTATATCTCATAATATCTCATTTTAAAATATTCCCATTGGGAGATTTTCTTTGTTTATAATGAGCAAATTATCTTGTATGTTTTGGGGTTTTTTTTAACTTATTTTCAGTGGCTTTTTTCTCGTGTATCATTATGTCAAGACAATGGCACTAGTATTTACATAAAATAAGAATATTTTTCCACAGAATGAGAAAAGACGTCTCATATTTTGTGTTTGTATCATGGAAAATGTGCTTGTTATTAGTGAGAATACACTAATTTAAAGGTATTTCGCGGTTCATCTTGTTCTGTCAGCAGATGAATTTGCTTAGTTTAACTAAAATACACACAATTTTTGTTTATTCTTTCTTGTTTTAAGATCCAGGCTTTTTGCAGTGACACAAACCAGACCCTGTTCTCTCTGACTTTTCGGATAAAGTGGATTTTTTCTGCACGTACCTGAGCTCTTAAACGCTCTGATGGGGGGAATGAAAGATGCTGGTCCATGGGCCTAAAGGCGGACGCCATGGGCTGAGTACAGGAAGTGGTGACTCCTGGCGGCATGTGGGGGGGGGTTGGTGGACACGCCTGGCTGGTCGTGGCGTCCGGCGTGTCGCTCTGACTGAGGCCGGCTCGCCTCGCCGTGTCAACACTGATGACTTCAGCGCGTGCCCTTATGAGCTCACCTTGCTAGAAGAGACGCAGGAAGTGGGATTAGAGCGGTGACAGTGTCAGGGGGGATCACTGTGGCCAACCTGCACTGGGGGGCTTTCATCTACAAGTGTGTGTGTTTGAGTACACACACACACACACTCACGCACGTGCAGCTGCTAATACCTCAGGGTTATCTCTTTCACCTGTGTTTATGAAGCTGATGCTCTGAGCGGCTGATCTGTGAAACCAAAACAAAGAGCTAAAAGAGCTCAACAGAAAGCTTTCAAAGTGGAAAGAGAAATCACCAAACACAGTGATGCTCATAAGTTTCATCCTCTGGTGATTTTGTCCTGATAACACAAACACAAGTCGACACAAATGTGTTTGAATGTCTCCTAAAGGTAACCATGGTAACCATCCTCACCTGTGATCTCTTATCTTATAATCGGTGTGTGTGTGTATAAAAGCTCAGTGAGTTTCTGAGCTCCTCTTGCATCTTTCATCCAGTGCTGCACTGACATTTCTGGATTCTGAGTCGTGAGGAAAGAAAAAGAATTGTCAAAGTTTCTGCAGGAAAAGTGAATCCAACTGTATAAAACAGGAAAGGGATATAAAAAGATATCCAAGGAACTGAGGATGCCAATAAGCAGAGTTCAAACTCTAATGAAGAAGTGGAAAATGAGGGATTCTGTTGAAACCAAACCACGGTCAGGTAGACCAACAAACATTTCAGCTACAACTGACAGGAAAATTGTTCTGGATGCAAAGAAAAACCCACAAATAACTCCAGCTGAAATACAGGACTCTCTTTTTCTCAAAATATCCTCTTTTTTACTTCAAAATTTTGAATTTCTCATCTGAAAATTCTGACTTTTTGTCTCATTTCTACTTCTTATCTGAGAATTTTGACATTTTGTCTCATATTTTTGACCTGTTATCTCAACATTTCAGCTCCATTATCCCAAATTTTGAACTGTTTTATCTTGAGATTCTGCTTTTATCCAATCCTTTTGACTTTATCATCTCAAAATTGTAATTTTTTTAAACTAAAACCTCAATTTTTATCTCATAATTCTGACTTATTTTCTTGTAGATTTAACCTTATAAAAGGGATTTCAACTTCCCAAAGTTTTTGACCTTTAACTCAAAATATCCCTCATTTTAACATCCAAATTTTGAAATTTTTAACTAAAAATTCAAACTCTTATCTCACAGTTTTGACTTTTTCAGCTGAAATACAGGACTCTCTGAAAGAATGTGGTCTGGATGTTTCAAGATGCACAATAAGGAGGCACTTGAGGAAAAATGGGCTGAAGAAAGACATTTCTACACAAATGCCACAAAGTTTCCTGCTTACAATACGCCAAACAGCACAGAGACAAGCCTCAAAACTTCTGGAACAAAGTCATTTGGAGTGATGAGAGCAAAAGTGAACTTTTTGTCCACAACCATAAACATTGTTCCATTTGGAGAGGAGTCAACAAGGCCTATGATGAAAGGTCCACCATTCCTACTGTGAAACACGGAGGTGGATCACTGATGTTTTGGGGATGTGTGAGCTACAAAGGCTCAGGAAACTTGGTCCAAACTGATGAATGAAGGATGAATGCAGCATGTTATCAGAAAATACTGGAGGAACATTTACACTCATCAGCCCAGAAGCTGCACATGAGACGTACTTGGACGTTCACACATGACAATGATCCAAAACACAAGGACAAGTGGACCTGCCATTGGCTACAGCAGAATAAAGGGAAGGTTCTGGAGTGGCCATCTCAGTCTCCTGACCTCAATATAGAGATCTCAAACCTGCAGCCCAAGAATTTACAGGAACTGGAGGCTTTTTGCCAAGAAGAATGGTCAGTTTTTCCATCTGAGAAAATAAAGACCCCCATCCACAACGAGCACAAAAGACTTCAAGCTGTCACTGATGTTAAAGGGGGAAATACACCTTTTACAAGTATCTTTTCTCTGGACACCAACCTGAATAAATGTAGGTGCGGAAAAAGCTGCACACATGACTCTGTTTACTCTGTCACTGTGTTTTCAGACTGAGTAACTGACCAAGCAGCTGCTGTGATTACACATTATGAACTTACTCATGCGGAAGAAAAAGTAGTTCCCACCAACAAGACAACAAGATGATTCAAACAAGAGCTCAATAGTTAAGTTTCTTTTCAACGTGCTCCTGTTAATTCTGAACGTTACTTCAAATTTAAAAACCACTGTAATGTACAAGTCACTTTTGGGTATCATGTAACTGCAAATCTATACGCCTGTGTTTCTTAAACTCTTAATTTATTTACTGATACTTGTTGAATTATAAGTAATGTTACAGAAATAAGTTAATGTTGAGACAAATTACAGTCACCACAAATGACTTTTTTCAAGGCTGTGCTTTTAATTCAACTTTAAAAACACTTCTCTAGGTTTTGTTTTTGTTTTTGTTTTTTGCATAAATGCACTTGTACATGTTTGAACAATGACCAAATGTAAATATTTATTTTTAATATTTTAAAAATGGCCTGTTTAAAAGTCATATCTGTTAGTGACCCAAATAAAACATCTATGTGAAGAGAAAGTAGAGAAGACACCATGATATGTGTCATATCTGTCACCAGTTCTGAAAGATGATAATAAATAACATCCAGAGTCCAGGGGGCTTGACCCTGCCGCGTGCACATCTATGACGTCACACCATTTGAAATGTATACGATCATTTTAACAATGACCCGAATCATTTTCAAGTAAAGTGAAATCTGTTTCTCCAACAGTAAGCTTTCTGAAAATGTTTTTTTTTCAATTATTTATTTTTATTTAGACTGATAAACTGATTTTAATGAGTGTTATTTAAGATAAAACAAAGACATCTCACTCTGACAGCTCACTGCTGAATTCAAATAATAAAGTCGAGTTTTTGTAAGTGTTAAATGACTTGAACTGAAAATGAAATCTGATCTTTTTGATGACACAAAACCTCAAAACTGTGTCGTGATTTCATGGAAAAGCTCTCACACGCTCTGACACATTAAACATGACGATGATTTGGTTTCATCTCTGACTTTTTCAACCACTTTTCAGTCGCATTTTTGTCATTTATAAACCTCTGACTTAATAATTAAAAAAAAAAAGAGTCAAATAACCTTTGGGAGGAGACTGAGTCATTGAGCGAAAACAAGGAGTCAGAAATAATCTGATCTGGAAATGTTTTGACTTCAAGTGAAAAAAAAAAAAAGAAATGAAAAGGTTTTGATTTTGCTGCTGTTATTGATAAAATGTTTCATTATCACACCAAACAGGACACAAACATGTTATTAAATATTAATTTTCGCTGAATAAAATATATGTAAATGGTCTCAAAAGGACCTGTGTGTGTCATTAAATCTTTAAGTGAAGAATTATTCAGCTGCTTTTTATTAATTTGAGTAACCTAGAATGCGTAAAACATCATCCTTATAATCTGTGATTAATTATTTAGAGTCCGTGTCTTTCAGAGGGCAGTGTGTGTGTGTGTTTGAGTGTGTGTGAGAGTGTGTGTGTGTTGAGATGAGGGACGTGTCTCTCTCTCTTGTGAACCTATCACGTCCTCTCTCTGCATCAGACCCACCTCCAACAATATGAGCGCTTACTAAATGTATATATCATAGGTTAGAAAAGTGTTTGAGACACTGGCAGCGGCTCCACGTGTCAAATCAGACAATCAGCTGCTCGGAATTTAAATACAAAAATTTTTTTCACTCGTCAATTAAGAGTCGACTACCTAAATACAGGAGTAAATATCAAACCAAACAAAACGTCTTGAAACTTCGAGCACCCGACAGTCTCGCGTGTCTCACTAAGTACGCTCCTCCTCTTCTCAGGTTTGCCTCGACAAACACTAAACAACAAACAACAAGTACGAGAGTAAGTAGACCTGCGTGCTCACCTCCCCTATGACATTACGCACAGAGCGGGAGCGGGGCTGCAAATGGGCGGCATAGGTGGCAACCTCTACCTCAGCATGTTGAATGGGACTGAAACGCAAACTTTTGGGAAGAACACCGACATCAGCAGCCACCTGCACCGCAGCGGGAAGGATCTAAGTGAGTTCAAAATGGGGATTCAGGACGCGAGGTTTTACTACTCGGACTCTGTTCAGAGCGGGCAGGAGGCTCTGAGTCTGCCCTACCACTCGGAGCAGGCAGTGGGAGGGTACGGGGCTCAGGCCGGCAGGTTTTACGCACAGAGCCTCAGCAGCTGCCCCTACGGCGGCGTGCGCTCTCCACCGAGGAGCGGAGCCGCGCAGGGTTACATCCCAGCGGCAGGGGACGGGTTTCCAACGAGCGGGAAAGACTTATACTCTCCCTCCCCGGAGAATTACCCAGCGGGCTTTCAGCACGGCTACCAGAGACCTCCTCTCTACCCTTTACCTGGGCTACAGGACACGCCCTTCTGCGTCCGAGACGAGTTATTGATGGGCGACACCCGGTTCAAGGTGTTCAAGGTTTGGCTCTACTAGTAGTGGTTTGTCCCCTCCATTCTGACCGTGTTTTGAAGGTGTCGAAGAGAAAGAAAAACACGGTATTTTAGGTTTAAGACGCAGGAAAAGACCTTTCTCTGCGCGACTTAACTAGGTTCGTGAAAATTACGCAGCGTCTTTTTCCTTTAACCTCTAAATTCTTGGGTCATAAAATGATGAGGCACCACCACCAGTTTAACCACCACACCACAGTGACTTTACAACTTCGATTAACAGAAGAGTTTTTCTGAGAACTAAATGATACCCAATCGCCTCGTCATGCTGCCTTCACGGACTTAAAATCATACTTTACATTTCTGCAGGACTTTGCAGGCTTCAGCACCACATCACCGGTCAGATGGTGACGGAGGTGTTGGCAGCTTTTAGGTTCCAGTTTGAAGAATAGTGAGAACAACCTCTGAACTACACGCGCAGTTCAGAATTAGTCGCGTTTGAACTTTGCTCCTTTTGCGCGCACCTGCTCCAAACCTGATTGAGTCATAACTAAAGCTCTGAAAGCAAGAACATTTCATCTTTTAAAGTTCCTTTAAAGTGTTGATATGATCTACAGCGCGTGTGTTTAATTCTTTTCAAAGAGTCAACTTTCTTTTTTTCATGCACAGATTAGATCTAATCAAATATTCTTTGTGCGGAAATTACAAAAAGCTGCAGAAAACATTTCGGCACCTCTGTTTGATTCCACAGTTTGAAATATGATCCATGAATTAAAATTAATTGTTTTTGCGTAAAATAAATATTGACATGCAGACTAAATTTTGGAACACAGTCACGACAAAATATCTATCAATGGGAATAGAAATCTCGGACGCTTTTTTCATAAATCGCTGCACAAACTTTATGATTCATATCTCAGCGCGATATCACGCAGCTGCTGCAGATTTAAAAGGAGATATTTTTTATTATTTTTGGTGTTTTTGTTTCTCCTGAGAGAAGAAGAAGAAGAAGGGGAGAGAGGGAGAGAGAGAGACGGCGCTGCCGGGTCCTGTGATGGGTCAGTGCGCATTAAGGCGCAGTCATGTCGATGAGGATTAATCCTGTAAAACGCGACACTTGTGTTTGACAGAAGGTTTGAGGCCACGCAGTTCTCATGACGCGGATCTGAGCAGAAAACAACAGCGCTGTCACTAATATGAGGCTGATATATCGACAATGAATTCAGCTTTTAATGCCCAAAGGTTTCAAATCAAATCTCACTCAAGTCTTAAAATAAAACAATCTGAAATAAATAATTTCTTTCCTTTTGGTGTTTGCACTTTTTGCATTTGATGCCAATGTTAGAAATCACTGGGTTTTGTTTAAATTCCAACATTTCACTTTTTAAACACCTGCTGCTGAGAGAAATGCAGTTTTTTTGTGCCTCTTTTGTGTTGATTTTAACAAAAACCTCACTCACTAAAAATGTCCTATCAAATTGTCAGTATCTGTTACAAAATATCTTTACGAAATACAAATTTATTAGACATACAGCTTCTCTATTATAACCTTAATTACACATGCTGACTTAAATATAATTTGGCTGTGTGCAAAACATTTAAACCTCATTAAAACATGAAGACATTGCAAGAAAACTGAAATATTAAATGTTGAAACTGAAATAATGTCATGGAATATGGACACTCATTTTTAATTTGATGCCATCAACATGTTTCTAATCATTAAAAAAAAGTATGAAACCAGTTTTGTTATTCTAAGAAGAAACTCTCAATCAATGAGGTTAATTTAAAACAGGTAAGAAACACGGAATATAGGAATGAAAGAGTCACCTCTCAGAAATGATGTAAGAAAATCATCCACATCATTGACAAGCAATGAATTGTGGGATTACATTTACATCCTCAAGAAGAAGAGTCGAGAAATCTCACACAAAAGCGAAACTGAATCGAGGGCTGTGATCCTCGGGCCTTCAGACAGAAGTGCAACAAAAACAGACACGACTCTGTAATGGAAGTCACCGCATGGGTTCAAAATGACCAAAAACTGAACAGCAGTTAATTCCTCAAGTTATATGATGTTTGGGCTCTTATGTCTTAATTTAAAGAGGGCAGAAGGAGGGAAACTGCAGCATGAAACTGACCCCAGCTTTAACCTCCGAGCAGACGAGATGAGAAACAAACACGAGGCCTGAATCAGCTCAGACGGTGGAGTCGATGGATGGTTTACACATCTGTAAAGAAGCTTTAAAGCTGCAGATGTTGTCTCCAGACGTATCAGGACAGACCTCACATCTGTCACAGACAAAGACATCGACAAACCACAATCAGCTCTGGAGCAGAGATCAGGTGCTGCTGCAGCTTTGACTCCTCACCCACTGAAAACTTCTGAAGCATCGTGCGAAAGAGAGTCTGAATATTTCTTCCTCTGAACTTCAGAAACTCCTCTCGTATTTCATTTCAAACGTAGACTTGAAATGATTTTCAAACCGTCTGATTCGGGGTTTGTTAGCATGAGGCGTGTGTTGATTTGGTGAGAAAGTTTTGGTGAAATCAGAGAGTTTCAGGTAGCTGTTCCAGCACGTGATGCTTTTGTTTTTGAAATGAATCGGTTTAAAGAGTTTGATCCTTCATGCTTCTTTCACACACACTGCTCTCTGAATTTAAAATGCCACGATAACTTGAACATCATGTGACTTTAATTGTGTGCAAACAAACAGTGAAATGCGCACACAGAGTTTTACAGAAGTCGTTCAAACTACCCGCAGCTTCAGTGCGATGGGTGTGGAGGTGTAATCCTTCCACATGAGACAAAAAGACAATTTTCATGTTGTGCAAAAACCACAAACCTCATTTTTCGAACATTTCAAATCATGACGCTGAAAATGTCGCTTTTAATTACTCTTCCTTTCATGCAAAACCACCTGCACACTCAGCAACGACGGCTTTCTACACACACACACACACTCAACCAAACTCCTGCAACTTTTTCAGGAAGTTGAGCAAAGAAGAGCAACGAAAAAAGATTTTTTTTTCTCCAGTTTCTGAGGTGAAATCCTCCTTAAATTTTCATCCCACCTTCAGGCCTTGACATTAATTTTGCTGTGATTTGAGACAGAAAGTCTGAGGGTCTGCATTGTTCATCAAAACCCTGAGTCTATAGGAGAGCAGGCGAAAGAGAGAGGAGAAAGTAAGAGAAGGGTCAAACACCAGCGAGGCTTTAGATGGCCACACCGAGGAGGTGAGGCACCTTTGAAGTTCAGGAAGTAAAAGACTAGAGTCTCTCTCTTTTTTTTTTTTCTTCAGTAGACGCCTGCTCGCTGTACAGCCTGACAGATCCTCTCAGAAGTTTTGCTCGTGTACCACACCTGGGCTTTGAAATCTCAAGACATTTTCAGGGGCTTGTAGCAAAAAAGGGTGAATTCATCTGCACATCTCATGAGCTAAATTCAGATCACCACACAGGCTGGTGCCACTGCAGGTCCTGTGGTGGAGGTTTGGTTCCTGCAGCGCTGCACACACACACACACACACACACATACACACACATCATCAACATACACGCACACTCACTGGGGGGTGATATAAATACAGCTTCTTTTTCTGTTGTCCAGAGAGAGGAAAAGAAATCAGCTCTTTGGTGCATGATAATGGGGGTTTCTGCTTCAGAAAAAAAAAATGTTGAGTGACTTAAAGTGAAAAGAGAAAGTGAAGTTTTTCCTTCATATGAGACTAACTCGATTACTTTATTAGGATGTGGACCACACAAAAGTGCAGACTATACTCAGTCTTCTGCTCAAGTAGGGACAGTATCAAAGGTTCTTCGTCGAAGTAAATTCCCTGAAAAATACCTTTAATTAAGTTTTATAATGATGTGAAATGTGTAATTCTCAGTGATTCTTAGTGAGACTGAAATCACAAAATTCCTTTTGTATTCCACCTAATTCTGGTCTGTACCCCAGACTATGTTTCAAACTTTATAACTGAAGAAACGTGAGGTCAAAAATCATCAGTGACACCTCATTTGATACATTAAAATTTCTTTTTTCAGAAAATGTCATGTTTTAATTTGTGGCTATAGTCGACATCAGGAGAAATGCAGCTGAAACACTTTTTATCTCTCTTTTTTTAAGACTATTTTCATGGTGTTTCATGTCAGACATAAAACATCCATCACATTGTTTCTACACCTTGTCATCAACATTAGGGGGGAATTTGAGCTTTTTTGGTAAAACTTTCTTGGACTTTGTGAGTTTTTGGTGTTATGTGACCAAACACCAGGCAGAGTTTTACTCATAGTCCATGCTCTCATTCGCAGACTCTGCAAACAAAAGCAGTTTTGTTCAGTGCTCAGTGTCCTCTTTACAATCAACTTTGCTCTCATGATGGAAAGGTTCAACAAAAATCATTAAATCGTTGTTCACAGTCACAGATTGTTCCTCTATATCAATGTGAATGAGGATGCATTCCAAAACGTTGGGCTCCTCAATGATCTAAATGGCTACAGCTGGCTCCAAGTTAAGGGTCAGGTGATTGGTTACTGTATAAGTGAGTGACCGGTTTGTTAGCCAATGAACAACCCCCTCTAATACCATGCGCTATTGGCCAGTCAAGCAGGGAGCACTTGTTGTCTTTCACAAGCTGTCCTGGCATTAAAACTCATCAAAAAAAATTTTGGGGTCACTTGCGTCTTGCAGCTAGAACCCTGTTGAAAACAAAGACTTGCAGCTTTGTCAGATTGACATTGAGGAGGAAATGCTCTAAGACTGTGAAGCTGCTGTTATTGATGAGAACGGACACGACAGACAGACAAACAACGGACTTTACAGGAGAAATTTCACCACTTGGAATAATTTGATGAAACAACACTTTTGATATGTTTGAACTCTGGATTCCTCTGGTGGAAAGGAGAGTGAATATTCAGGGTACGGGCGTCAGGATGTGACGTCATGACCCCAAACAGGTAGGACGTCCACGTTGTTGTGATCACTATCAGAGTGATTCTTTCACTAATTACGTTTTGTTGCTGAAGAAAACTGTGAAACAAACTTAGAGACTGAAACGCGGTAAAGCATTCTGATGTTTGACAAAGATGTGACTGTTTATACTTTGATGATGTCACACTAATGTTGCACAGGTTTCTGATGACACGGTGGAGCTGAAGAAGAATTCAGTCCAACCTCCATTTTCGACAACACTTGAAAGATTTCAAGACGAACTGGTTTCTTCCGCTGAGTCTGGACTTGTGTTTGGTCTTAGAAAGAAACTTAATTACGTTTCCAAGGAGTCTGACTCTCCTAAGTACGAAAACACTAGAGAGACGAGGTGACTCAGGTTTGAGACTGTACTTAGTCTCTCTTTTGTTACGTTCGATTCAAAGATTTATTGATTCTCTGCAGCTTTTATCACAGATGTTATTGCGTCACTTTCAGCGTTTATAAGGAAGTTTCGACATTAAATGAGTGCAGGCGTTGCAGGTAAAGTTGAATTTGTAATCATATCTGGACCGTGGGTGATTGGTTTGCTCATGGTGGTAAATTTATCAAACTTCAGGGGTGAATAATGAAGCTTCTTTCCACAGTGGGTCTGTCATATTTTGGGCATTTTCACTCCACATCACAGAGGAAACTAAAGTGGGCGTCCTCTCTCTCTGCGCTGTCTGACAGACGTTTATAAATATAACACATTATATTTTATACTTAGAAGATAAAGTTTGTGAGGAGATGCTGTTTGGAGGTTTAGTGCATCAGCTCCTTTATCTTTATCTCTGGCTCTGAAAGCAGAAGTGGGTCTATTTCAAGGTTTTGACAGTATGACTTGTCACTTCCTGTTCAGCTGTTTACGCAGCTTTTCGCAGAAACATCAAGTGCCAGTGTCTTCACCCAGGGCTGAGCTCGAGCTTCCTCTTCGTCTGTAAAATAAGCTCCTGAAATAACCGAAGTCCAGCACGCTTCGAGGTGCAGACCAATCCCTGTTGGCCTCAGCGGCGGTATTTTCTGACTGCTGTCTCAGATATAAACCCAAAATACTCCCAATTACCTCCACTCCCGGAATTTTATATGACACTTAAATTTCAAACCATTTCGTCTATGGTTTAGACCTACTTTTGAAGAAGATTTAAGGTATCTCACTAAATACCTCTTACATTCAACCAGATCATCAGTGTCCACCTCACAGTATAAACAGTCAAACATCAGAATAATAAACCACGTTAGAAAGTTTAGATTCTTCTCATTTCAGTCTCTAAGTTTGTTTCACAGTTTTCTTCATTAGTGAAAGAATCACTCACAACAACGTGGACGTCCTACCTGTTTGGGGTCATTACGTCACATCCTGACGCCCGTACCCTGAATATTCACTCTCCTTTCCACCAGAGGAATCCAGAGTTCAAACATATCAAAAGTGTTGTTAGTAGTTTAATAAGGTTCACCACTTTAAAGAGGAGTAAAGTCCGTTGTTTGTCTGT
Organism: Thalassoma bifasciatum; assembly: GCA_008086565.1. Taxonomy (NCBI): domain Eukaryota; kingdom Metazoa; phylum Chordata; class Actinopteri; order Labriformes; family Labridae; genus Thalassoma; species Thalassoma bifasciatum. The sequence continues at coordinate 15,044 of RPOG01000628.1, forward strand.
CTGTCGTGTCCGTTCTCATCAATAACAGCAGCTTCACAGTCTTAGAGCATTTCCTCCTCAATGTCAATCTGACAAAGCTGCAAGTCTTTGTTTTCAACAGGGTTCTAGCTGCAAGACTAAAGTGACTCCATGGTTTTCTGTTGAGTTTTCATCCCAGGAGAGCCTGTGATAGACAACTAGTGCTCGCTGCTTGACTGACCAATTGCACACAGTATTCGAGGGTCGTTCATTGGCCTGTCACTCACTCTAACAGTTAACCGATCACCTTACGCGTCACATGAAACCAGCTGTAGCCATTTAGATCATTGGCGAGACCTATTTGTTGATGTCTTCTTTCTCATTCATGTGCGTAACAGAAGAGGAACAAGCCGTGACTGTGAACTACAGTTTTATGATTGTTGTTGAGCCTTTTCACAAAGAGAGCAAAGTTGACTAAAAAGAGGACACTGAGCACTGATGAAGCTGGTTTTGTTTGTGCAAATTGTCAGACTAGAATGTGGTAAACGAGGAGGCAACTGCTGTATATGGACACCTGAGACTAAAAACTCTCTAGCTCCTACAAAGTTTTACCTAAAAAGCTCAAATTTCACCCAGATGTAGATGAGAAGGTGTAAAAGTGATGTGGTGGATGTTTTATGTCTGACATGAAGCATCTTGAAGTTAATTGTTCTCAAAAATGGTCATTAAGAGCGAAGAGATAAGAAGTGTTTCAGCTGCATTTATCCTGATTTGGACTTAAGTCACAGATAAAACTATGACATTTCTCTAAACTAGAGATTTAAATCTGTCAAACGAGGTGTCACTGATGAGTTTTGACCCCATGGTTCGACTGTTCGAGGCTTTGAAACAGTCTGGTTTGAAGGCCAGAACTAGATGGGATGTAATGGGAATTTACTAGAATAAGACAAGTGTCAAAAGTCTAAAAACCAACATCTACATCTGTATAGTACTTCGTCTGTTTGCGAAATCAAATTTCGCACTTTAGTAGTCGTAGTCTCCTACTAAAGTGTAGTCACGACTCAGAGACTGTGCAAGGAACCGAGGCCGGCCTACCTCTTCGGCTCGCAGGCACAATTTCTCACGAACAGTCCGGCAGCAGCTGTAGACTGGCATGTTTTCGTCACAGATGATCAGGCGCTCGCACGGTGACAAAAACTGGACCTGAACTCCTGTCTGGATGAATCAGCCGGTGCGCTCATGCAGAAAAGTCCTCTCCCCTCTGAATATCCACTTCCTCCTCTCCTCTTCTGCCGTGCATCCCCAGGACAAACCCTCCCTCCCTCCTCCTCTTCCTCTCCACCCTCTGCTCTTTCCTTTTCCCTTTCTCTAACCTCTGTTTCCCCCCGCGGTTTCCCCTCTGTTACCCAGACCCAACCCTCCCCCTCCTCCTCCTCCTCTCTCTGTCTCCAGCATCCACACAGTTTATTTTGATTTTCTTAAATGTCATCACCAGCCGTGTTCTCTCTCTCTCTCTCTCTCTCTCTCACCACACTGATCTGATCCTCCTCTTCTGTCTGAATGAAAAGGCTTCAGTTATGACTCCTCCTGTGTTTTTATTCACCTGGACCGGGCCCAGGGAGCGACAACCAGCCGACTGTCATTACCGTCAAAGCGGCTGTGAGTCAGAGTGGCACGGTGGCAGGTTGGTTAGGGAGGCTGTCTGCTGCTTTTAGAGCTGCGGGTTTGATTCCCTCTGCTGTTGACACAGTTTATGTTTGGATACGTTTCAGGTTCAAATCTCTGAGTCTGGGTTTCTTGTTTATCTGGTTCTAGTTTGAACTAAACATGCAGAAAAAAACTGAAAGAAACGGTTCTTGGTTCCTCCTCCGAAGTTTTATCTATGTAGCATTTTAATTGGTGCCCCTTTCATTAAGCTCTTTTAGCGTTTTTAGCAATAGTTTCGTATTAAAGTGGCTGTGAACAGTTTGAAAGTGATCATGGAAAAAGTCTCATTTTCGTCAGAATACTAGTACACTGCAAAAACTGAAATCTAAGGAAGTCATTATGTCTTATTTTTAGTAAAATTTGTCTTACTATTCTTGATTTGAGCCACATTTACGAGACAAGGTCATAAAAATGTCTCAAGTTTTTCAAAGGCAAAATGAGGCATCAATTGCTTGTAACAAGTCAAAAAAAAATCAGCCAATGGGATAAGATAAAAGATTCTTGTTTTAAGACATCTTTCTAATTTCGTCTTATCCCATTGGCAGATTTTTTGACTTGTTACAAGCAATTTACACCTCATTTTTGTCTTAAAAAAACTTGAAATAAGACAATTTTATGACCTGGTCTGGTGAATGTGGCTCAAATTAAGAACAATAAGACAATTTTTACTACGAATAAGACATAATGACTTGCTTAGATTTCCCTTTTTGCAGTGTATACAGTTACTCCCATTCAGAAAGTGTTAGAAATATAAGAAAGTACAAGTATAAGCATAAGTATCTTACCCAAAAAATGGAAATTTAAGCATAAAAATATAAAATAAAATATAGAATAGACTATTGAGTATGTACAGTCTACTTAAAATCTGTGGTATATACATGATGAGACAGGTATGGAATATTGCACAAGCACTGCCATAAGTAAATTATAAATTATGGATATTACACAGAGTGCTGACATAATTATTGGTAATTATTGCAATTGTTGTTATTTGTTGTAAACCTTGTTACTTTATGTATTTGCCTAATCAAATTGGACCAGATTCATTTACAGCACGCCAAGGTCGCCATGACAACACCACGCCGGCTGACGAAGTTTAGCAGCGAGAAAAGAGATCTGTGTTTTTCCTCTACTGAAAATGATTTCTGCATTTTAGTTAGTGGATACAGTGGAAACGGGAGCTGGACTGTCTGACAGAAAAGAGACAAAAGAGAAGAGTTAAAGTGAGAGTATGCAGAATTCTCCTAAAAAAAATTCCCTCGTTTTGTTGATGTTTTTTTTACTTGGGAAGTTTCTAGGTGGAAAGTAGGAGTTGTTAAGGGTGACCAGCCAATCACAGCGCGCTCAGTGCACATGGGACTTTGTGTGTTGATATCGAGTGGAAGACGCGATCATGAGCGGCGACAATAGCAGCCGTAACACGGAGAAAGTATGATTCTATATTTGCAGCGTATCTCATTTGCTTGCAGAAGGTCTGGTGTACGACTCTTGAGTTTCTCTCACGCTAAGCTGCAGGTGCTTTCAGGGCTGTTTTTACCGTCTATGGTGTGTTTACGAAGCTACGACTGTTATATTAGCTACGGTCAGAGGCAGTGAGCATGTGCAGCAGCTGACACTGAGCCACGGAAGAGGAGACGAGTTAAACAAAACCTATCGAATATTCCTGCAAACTCTACCTTTAAACACAGGCTGAAGGCCAAACCTTTGAGTTAAAAAAGTGCATTGTTTTCCATTAGAAGTTAAATAGATGTGATTAGTAAAGAAAACCCTCCCCTAAGTTCAGGGTAAACCCCGAATGATTACCACAACCAGCCGCCCTGTGCTTGAGTTTATCAGACCAAGTCACAAGAGTCTGATTCCTTCACCACAACACTTTCAGAGGGCACGCTCCACTTTAAAACCTCACAGACAAAAGTTATCTGCACCAAGAGCAGGGCTGGGCAATTAAACACAAATGAGATAAAATCGCAACACCTCCTGTTGCAATATTCTAATCGCAGACGGTGCAATATTTCTATAAGCTGAGATGTGTCGAAACATCAGCTACAGTTTTTGCAGCAGATGTTTTCTGTTCTACACCAGAGTTACTCAACCAAAGAGACAAACTGTTAAAAACTACCTTTACAAAAGAAACTATACAAGTGGAGAAAGAAGGTTAAAATGGTTAAAATGTGTAAAAATCAGTCCCAGTTTTAGTGGTAGTGGGTTGTTGTTGTTGTGCTGTAATTAACGTAACTGTTCATGTTCTACTATGAGTTTTTTTAAAAACATTTAAGATGAGAACCTAGAAATAATTGACAAACAAAATGCAATTGCAATTATATTATTTTGCAAGAAAGATTTGGTTTTGTAATATTGGTTTTAATGTGACTCAACATGAGCCACATTCACCTGACAAGTCTAGAAAAAGTTTAATTTCAAAATAAAAGTCAGAAACGAGGCCTGAGTTGCGTGCAGCTTCTGTTCTCTGTGATACCAAAGATTTCTGTCTCTGCTTCATGTGTGTTTGTGTTTTCAGTTTTTTTCTGAACCCGTCACTGAAACCCTGAGAGCCGCCCACACGTGTAAAAAACCCTTTTTGTGTTGTGTTTTCTATGGTTTCCCCCGATGCTGGTTATGATTTCCTATAAACGACCCATTATCAGTGAATTGTCAAAATCAGGCAGAGAGGTGGAGGAGAAAATTTAACATATGTTCTTAAAAAAAAAGTACTTAACACACTCCTAAACTCTTTATTTGACTAATAATTATTGAAAAGTCACCACTTTTATCCTCTTTATTATTATAAAATATCAATACTTAATACTCTTTTACATTTTCACAACAGGTTGAGCATTAAACAGATTAACACATAATATAAAAATAGGATTTATCAGCATCTTTACTTGATGCATTTCTAACATAACAGCTGACTCTAACTTAACAGATGAGAATTTAAGACTTTTATTTTGGTGAATCCACTGCAAAAAACTGAAATCCAAGCAACATTAATGTCTTACTTTTTAGTCAGAATTGTGTTTTTAGTCTTTAAATGAGCCACATTGAACTAAAAATAATGTCTGAATTGCTTGCAATAAGTTAAAAAAATCTGCAGATGTAGTAAAAAATATTTGCCCGTCTGATTTCTTGAAACAATCATAATGTTATGTAATGTTTTTACAACATCATTTAGACTTTTTGTACTTAAATTAAGACATAAACACTTGCTTAGATTTTAATTTTTTGGAGTGTATGTAACAGCTGAGGTGTTTTTGCGTAGCCAAACATTTAAATATCTGTGCTGTGTTGATGCAAATGTGTGCAGAAAAGACAAAACTGCAAAAATCTGTCAGTGGGGTAAGAAAAAAAAGTTTCTCGTATCAAGACAGAAATATTACAAGATAAAATGTATCACCTCATTGGCAGATTTTTGCTCTTTACAAACAATTCAAATGTCATTTCTGTCTTCAAATAACTTGAAATTAGACATTTTTCTAGACTTATCTGATAAATGTGGCTCATGTTTAGTCTAAAAATACACTTATTTAGTTTTCTGGGTACTGTGTAAAGAAGATGAAGAATAATGAATGTGAAGATGTTCAGTCCGAAGTTTTATGTCTCACTTTTCCAACTCTGAAATCACGGAGCAGAAAAAAGTTTTGTGGAGTTTTACTCTCTCAGATCCATTCATACGCTGCAGAGTTTCTGTTTTCACTCGTATTAAAGTGTGTGTGCGATGGAAGAAGAGCTCTGTCACCTGTTCTCTGCTCGGAGCTGCTGCCACGGTTCAGTTTCACCCAGAACTATGATTGATTGTTAAACTGGACTCTGAGTGTAGCCAGAAAGACCCAACTGGGAACGTTCAGGGTTTGTCTTACAAGAGTGTGTGTGTATGTGTGTGTGTGTGTGTGTGTGTGTGTGTGTGTGTGTGTGTGTGTGTGTGCACTGGGAGGCATCAGTCAGACACACTGGAAGCTACAGCTGAGCGTCAGTGGAAAAGTCCCACTGCTGACGTTTTTTCAGACATATGCAGAATAAAACTGAACAATTTTAAAAAACTGTGATTATTTTTCTCTATATTGCAATTGAGATTTTTTGTGAAATTGTGAAAATGTTTTTAAACAAACACTTTATTGTAAATGAACACTGACATTAATTGCAGCACAACAACCCATGAAATTTCTCTTTGTTACTTTTAAAGCCCATTTTAGTCACGTTTCACTCTATTCTACCATTAATTGACCATCATTTTTGCTTCTTTCTGACTATTTTCAAAGCTTTATGACTTCTGTTTTGCCATTTTTGTTGCTTTAGGCCAGTGGTTCCCAACCTTTTCCAACTCAGGGCCCACTTTTAAATCTCAAAAATGTTTGAGGCCCACCCCAATTTGTAACAATGACCTGAAACATAACAACAGCCTCAAATATAATGAAAAATATAAGAAACCCAAAATGTGATAACTGGTAAACAATGTAACAGATGCTAAGCCAAAAATTGTAATAAGATTTTACCCAAAATATAACATGTTCCATTTTGGGTCAATTATTGCATTTCAATTCTTTTTGTTACATTTTCTGTTAACATGCCTTCCTAAAGGACTTTTTTATTTCATATATGACTCTGAACTGTTTTAATTTCCTTTAAAACTCAACTGAGCTCGACATTTTAGACATTATCCTGTATATTTAGATGTTTATTTGTACCTTTACCTCCAGTAAAATCAAATTTTTTTGGGAAATGATTTGGCGGCCCACTTGCAATACCTTCACGGCCCACAGGGGGGCCACGGGCCACAGGTTGGGAATCACTGCTTTAGGCAATTTTTACCACTTTAAGCGCAGGGTTTCTTTGCATTTATTTCACCACTTTTCACGATTGTTACTTGTTTTTTCACCATTTTTATATCATTTTTTGACTTTTTTCAAAGTTTCTAACAAATTTTCTTGCAATTTTTAGTTTCTTTTGGCCTTTTTAACAGATTTTCACTGTTTTTTTAAATCACCCATTTCGTCATTTTTTGCTACCTTCTGATTTTATTCCAAGTTTGCTCTGAATTTTCTTGCTACTTTTACCACTTTTTACAGTGTTTAGTCTCTTTTTCCAACATTTTTGAACCTTTTCTTTCCTGCCTTTTGACTGTTTTTGGAGTTTCCTACAAATTTTCTTTCCAGTTTTTAAGCCACTTTTCACTGTTTTTGACACTTTTTAATAAATTTTGCTACTTTCTACTTTCCAAGTTTATTGGGCACTGTTTGTAGTTTTGAACATCATAGTCACTTAACACTTTTTTTTCTTCTTTCTGACTATTTTTCTTTATAACCATCTTTGTTGCAATTTTAACAGCGCTTTTTTTTTTTCATTTATTTCACCATTTTTGCTAACTTCTGACTTTATTCCAAGTTTTCTACAAATTGCACAACCATTTTTTGTTGCTTTTGGCCATTTTAACCACTTTTCACTGTTTTTTTAATCACTTATTTTACAATTGTTGCTACCCTCTGACTCTATTCTAAGTTCTCTCTGAATTTTTATTCACCGTTTTAACCATTTTTACTCAAAAACAGACCCATCAAAACACTCATACTACATACTACATGTGAAAGTAGTAGATAGTGTTTACAACTTTCACATGTTGTATGTAGTGGTCGGTTTAGAAAACAGCCACAGTGTGTTTTCTATTGTGTGTGTGTGTGTGTGTGTGTGTGTGTGTGTGTGTGTGTGTGTGTGTGTGGGNGGGGGGGGGGTTGCTGGTTGTTCATGTTGCTCCATAGCCTGAGGAACTGTCAGCCTGTAAATCAGCGAGGCCAAATGTCAAACATGTTGCCCTGATTTTATTCACACCAACTACACACGGGTGAAGCCTTATTGACCCAAAGAGTGTGTGTGTGTGTGTGTGTGTGTGTGTGTGTGTGTGTAGCTTGGGGTCGGTCAACAAATAAGCAGAGAGCACGTGAGGGGTTAACAGGTCAGTGAAGTGAGATGTTGTTTGGTTGGAAAGTTTTCGCTCCAGGTTTAATCCAGAGAGTTAATTTGCTCATTTTCAGGTTTTTAATTTGTTCTTTAACGATCGCTCAGTTTTATACAATTAAGATGCGACAAATGTAACGTTTGAAAAACTTCCTTTCTGCTACTGTCTCTTTAAGATTTAACATTCTAGAATCCAGCTCTTCAGAAGCCTCCTCCACTGTTGCAAAGCAAAAACAAACCCTGCAGTTGAATTGAACCAAAGTTTCCTGTGTCAGAATATAAAATAATGTCTTTCTTTGACATCTTTATTGTGGCCTTGTGAAAAATTAATAAGGAACCTCTGAACTAGGCTGATCAAACGTCCTCCTATTGAGTCATAACATTACGTCGAAGGGGATTTAATACAATTTCCAAGAATCTCTGAATTTTTCTTAACACCACTGACACTTAGAATCAAGCGAATTTGAGGCAAAATTTACATTTTTGCACAAGAGAAACATGAATTACAGTCTTTTTTGTGAAGAATGTGGTCAGGCTTTAAGATGGAAGCACAATTTCCAATATCAAATAAAAACTTGACTTTGTTGAGATTTTTTTTTGGCCCATATTCAGTCAGAATTTTGACGTTAAATTGAGAAATGTCTAAATCCTGAGATGAAAAGTCCAAATATTGAGATACAAAGTTGAATTTTTTGTGGTAAAAAAAATAATCCAAATTGTAAGAAAGTGAAAATTATGAGACGAAAAAATCAAAATTATGGGGGAAAAGTCACAGATTTAAAGTAAAGGGTCAAAGATTTGAGATAAAAGGTCAAAGGTTTTATATTAAAATGTTAAATTTTTGAGATAAAAAGTCCAACATGTGATAAGAAATTCTAAACATTGAGACAAAAGTCAAAAAATTGAGAAGATGTCAAGGATGTGAGATAAAAAGTCAAATTCATATTTTGAAATATTATATTACACATTTTGATTTTTATATTTGGAACTGGCGAAATTAGGATTTTGTTCATGTGAAATAAAATGTTCCCTTTAAACAGTAAAGGAGTGTTTTAAATTAATGTTTGGTTTATTTGTTGTGTTTGAGGATCTTTAGAATATGGTCACCCCGGTGTAAACACTCAGAAACACATCAACACAGCGTCACTGTTTGTCCTTTTATTTATGAAGTGTTCATGTCCTATATTTCCTCCTCCTTTAACCCCGCCTCTCCTCCTCCTTCCTGGGCGGCGGCGGCGCCCGGGGACGCCCTGACCTCCCCGTCACCCCGTCTCACTGAAGCCCTCTGACATCAGAATCAGCTCAACCTGTAAAGCTGCAGCTGCTGAGTTATCTTTTATTAAGAGGAACATTAAAGTTTCACACACGCTCGTCCCCTGCACTCGTCAGACATCCTCTACACTCACGTCCATTACTCTCCACTCAACGACGGGAGGAGGAGGAGGAGGAAACACTCAGAGTCTTTAAGGTCTGAACAGGAAACACATCACGGCTTCACCTCCACCCATCAGGGTCGTTTTAGAGAAGATCACTGATGATAAACAAACGCACACTTCACAATCTCACTCCCTTAAATCCTGTTTGTTAAGTTTCCCTGAGGTGAAACTACAGGTTCAATCCTTCACAAGATGGAGCCAGGTTCACTACTTTGTCAACAACTGCGTGAGCAAATAGTCCAACAGTTTAAGAACAATGTTTCTCAACTTTGTCCAACTGCAGGAATTGATGGATTTCATCATCTACAGTCCATGATATCATCAAAAGATTCAGAGAATCTGGAGAAATCTCTGCACGTAAGCAGCAAGGCCCAATTGGTTGTAACTTACCGGCACTGGAAACTGGGGAGTCCGCCGCGACGTAATTTTTGGGTGTAGTAACACATTTCCTATAATCGTGCACCCGAGTCCTTGTGAAGTCTTTTGGTAACAGTCAATACACAGTTCATCACTACATCTACAAGTGACAGTTCAAACTCTACCATGCAAAGACAAAGTCAGACATCAACAACACTCACAAACGCTGCAGAACTCTTTTTAACTTTGACTTCTTAATCTAATAAATTTGACTTTTTATCACTTAAATTGAACATCTGTTTCTAAAAAATTTGACTTTTGATGTCAAAGTTTGACTTTAATCTCATAATTTTGACTTTTGATCATTTAAATTTCACTTTTAACCACTTAAATTTGACTTTTAATCAATAAATTTGAGTTTTCATCTCATAAATGACTGTCACATAATTTTGAGTTTCAATCACATTATTTTGACTTTTAATCTCATAATTTGAGTTTTTATCACTTAAATTTGACTTTTAATCTCATTAATTTGACTTGTATATCTCAAGAATTTGACTTTCAATCTGAGAATTCAAATTTATATCACATTTATTTGACTCTTTCATCTCAAAAGTTTGAGTTCTTTATCCGATATATTTAATTTTCTATCGGCTACATATGACATTTCGCCTCAGAACATGACGTCTTATCTCATAAATTTGACTTGTATCTCATAATTTTGACATATCGTCCACAAAATTATGACTCAATATGAGCAACAACAACAAAAACAATCTAAAAAAATCCAAAGTCAGACATCAACAACACACACAAACGCCGCCAAACTCTTTTTGGAAATCATGGACGTGGTGTCCTCTGGGCCAAAGAGGAAAAGGACAATCAGGATTGTTCTCAGGTCAAAGTTCAAAAGCAGCATCTGTGATATATGGGGGGATATGGGGGTGCGTTAGTGCCCCATGGCATCATGGGTAAGACAGGGTCATAGACACTTCCGTCGTAATTACGACTTTCCATGTTTGTCCAAAACCTCGTTGTAGACGACGGTAGGTTCTGTGAAACAGAAAAAGTCCCTGCAGGGACTAATAAAGTCGTTCTGTTACTTTGTTTCTGTGTAAGACGAGGACAATGTTGTCGCACCGAGGCATCATCTTCAGTGCAGCTACTAGACTGAGATGTAACAGCGAGAAACATGAAGCTTTTTAGGAACGTGTTGCCGGCATCAAATTCAAAATGAGTGAATATTTGCACAAAAACAATAAAGTTTATCAGTTCGAACATTAAATATCTTATCTTGGGTTGAAGAGGAATATCAAATCATTGTTTTCTGTTATTATTTACATTTTACTCAACGTCCCAAGTTGTATGAAAGAACAATAACGTTGTATTTTTCTGGTGTTTCTCCAGGAGGATGTTTCCCTTCCTCAGCTTCAACATCAGCCTCCTGGACCCGACGGCTCATTATAACGTCTACGTGGACGTGGTTCTGGCCGATCAGCATCACTGGAGGTACCAGGGCGGGAAGTGGGTCCAGTGTGGGAAAGCAGAGGGGAACATGCCGGGTGAGTGTGCGACAAAACTCACTGCAATACTCTGCAAATATTTGACACAGGAAGTGTGATTAGAGATAAAAACTCACTCAAACTTTATCAGATAAGTGAAATAAACCCCACCTCTGTCTGCACTATTAAAGTGATTCACGATGACTCATTTCACTTCAGGACGAAAAATAACCACAGATCAAACTTCACATTTGAATAAAGATTCTGGAGACCTTTAAGAGAAGTGGCGTCTTACACTGATTCTGTTTTATCTCACAACACTTCAGATTCTGCAGCTCCACAAAAACTCCTCAGCAACATCAAACAATCTCTTCAATTCCCACTTTTTTTTATCCTTCTGACGTTTTTTCCTGCTGCAAACTGAGCGCACTCACAGGACGAGTTGTAGACGTGTCAGCTCTGCTCGCTGTGAGGAAGTGGTTTGTTTCGCTGTTGTTTACAGTAGGTAAACCAAGGTGTGCAACATGATGCACCAGAGATGTGAGAAGTTTCTGTCTGAGAGGAATTAACCCCTCACAGCTTCAGCTACACACACTTTAAGGCTTTAAAACAATTATATTTGCCTGTTTTTGCACTTACACTGTGACACTTTGCTGCAAATTTACAGCTGAATCTCAACAGTAATAAACAATATTTTAGTGTAACAGTGTAAAACTGTTTATTTCTGACTTTATTTCAAAACGTCATCTTTTATCTCACAGCTTCGACTATATAATCACGAAATTTTGACTAATCTCAAAACTTTTTGGTTCATTATCGCAAACTTTTGAACTTCTTATCTCATCATTTGACTTTATGATCTCAAATTTTCTAATTGTAACCAGAAAATTTCATATTTTAGTCTAAAAATTTTGGCTTTTATTTCAATTTTCTAATGTCTTCTCTCAAAATGTTGAATTTTTGTCATTATTTGATGTAATAATCTCACATTTTTTAGTTTTTCCTCACAACTTTGACAATAAAATCACAGAATTTTGACCAATTTCATTTTTTTTAACTTTATTATTGCAAACTTCTAAACTTCTTATCTCATTATTTGACTTTATTAACATAATTTGATGTAATGATCTCACATTTTTTACTTTTAATCACAAAATTTTGACTTTTATTTCAATTTTCTAATGCCTCCCCCAAAATGTTGAATTTTTGTCATTATTTGATGTAATAATCTCACATTTTTTAGTTTTTCCTCACAACTTTGACAATAAAATCACAGAATTTTGACCAATTTCATTTTTTTTAACTTTATTATTGCAAACTTCTAAACTTCCTATCTCATTATTTGACTTTATTAACTCAAATTTTTTACTTTTAATCACAAAATTCTTACTTTTTCTCACAACTTTGATGATGTCATCACAAAATCTTTTTTTACTTCCTCCCTTATTATTTGGCTTAATTATCTCAGATTTTTTAATTTTAACCCAAAAATGTCATAGTTCAACCCGAAAATTTTGATTTTTATCTAAAAATTCAAATTTCTCATTTCAAAATTGACTAATTTGTCAGAAATTAGTTATTTCTAAATGTTGAAAGTGCACTTTTATCAACCCTTTGAATCCTTAAACATCATGCACCTGGTCTCAAACTCCCACCTCCATCCTTTTCTCCTCCTCCCTCATCAGTAATAATTTCCTCCTCCTCACACCCTGAACAAAAACATCAGACGGTGAATGAGTCGATATTCAGCGTTTGATGATAACCACAACCATGTAAATGACAGAAAGTGTGTTAAAGTGTGTTCACACTGGTGCCAGCTGTTGTGTAAAGGTGACACTTGATGTGTTACAGTTGTGGAAACTGTGGTGAAACAGTTTAACTGAATTAGTTTTAATAGTTTGTTTGTGTGGTGCAGTGATGGAAGGTTAGCGGGTCACTGTGGTGATGCTGTGAAAAATCACAGCGTCGACTCTGAATGAAGGAAAATCAGAGCAGAAAACAGGAGGAGACGACTTTTTAGGTCATTTTAGCTTCATCACCTGCAGATGTTTACTCTGTTTTTCAGCTTTGGATGCAAATAAGACTTTTCTTAATTCTTCTTTATGAGACTGAATCATAAAAGTCGTGATTGTTTTTGCTGATTGCGCGAACGTTTGTCCTCACAGGAAACAGGATGTACATGCACCCGGACTCTCCGAACACTGGAGCTCACTGGATGAGACAAGAAGTTTCTTTCAGCAAACTCAAACTCACAAACAACAAGGGCAGCACCAACAACGTGGCTCAGGTAACATCTGCACCTCTCTCTGAGTTTCTACCACCAAAACAAAGCTCAGAAACGTCTCCGTTTCCTGCAAAAACACCCAAAGATCCTCAAAGACGACAAAGTAGCTTCATAACTCAAACATTTATTTAAAACTCTCCTTTAATGTTTAAAGGAACATTTTCTATGATGCAAACATAAATAATGTAACGAAGACAATTTCTGCCAGTTAAAGATAAAAAACTAAAAACTAACTTTGAGAAATTAAGAGTCAATAAGTGAACAATTCAACTTTTTTATCTCAAAAATGTGGTTCCCAATTTCAAAGAATTGCCTTTCCATCACAAAATCTTGGTTTTTCTGTCATAATTTTGACTTTCAACTGAAAAGTTTGACCACATCTTACAATTTTGACCTTTTATTTCGAATTTTGACTTTTATTTTCTCAAAAATGTCACTGTATTAGTCGAGAAACTTTGACTGTCTTAAAATCTCACTTTAAAACTTCCAGTTTCAACTTTTTCATCTCAAATTTTGACTTTTTTTCTCATAAATTTGACCTAAAATCCCCAAATTTTTACTTCTCATCTCAAAATTTTGCAGAATGTTACAAATTTTGACATTTTATCTCAAATAATTGACCTCATTGTCAAATTCTTGACTTTTGTCTTAAATTTTCACTTCACTTTCAAAAATTTGACCTAGCAACTGAAAATTTTAACAATCCAATTCTTTTTTTAGTTTTAATCTTCAAATTTCATTTTTTTTTTCTCAAAATTTTCAACATATTGTACCAAGATTTTTACTTCGACTCAAATTTTCGACTCTTCATGCATAAATTTGACTTACTATCTCAAAAATTTGACTTTTTATCTTCCAATTTCAACATTTCTGTGTCTTAAAATCGTGACTCTGTCCTAAGAAGATGAGGTTCTCAATTTTAAAAAGAATTGCTTTTTTTCTACACTTAGATTAAAAATTTACAAATGCAACTTTTTGCATATTTCATGCATTATTTCCCTTGGTTGAAATAACTTTGCTCAATATTTTGTGGCAAACTTACAAAAATCAAAAATGTTCAATAACCTGGATATTTATGAGCAAATCATTTTTTTCTAAATCAGCATTTTATGTAACTTTTTTGTGCCAAATTTCAGACAGTAACCACAAAGTGACTCTTCAGCTGTTGTGCAGACGTCAGTATTTAAAATCTCAAAGGTTTGTTTGAAAAAAGAAAAGAAAAAGAGGTTGTGGTTATCACTCTCTCATTGTAATAGGAAATGCAAACAAAAAAGTTTCTATTCCTTTTTTCTTGTTTGGGGTCATTGAAAGGTTAAAGAATGTTCAGAAATTGATCTTTAAAGTTATTTTTTTGTCTGTTTCTCTTTTAGATGATTGTGCTTCAGTCGCTGCATAAATATCAGCCTCGTCTTCACATCGTTGAGGTCAAAGAGGACGGATCTGAAGACCCTTACCTGTCCTCCAAGGCTCAAACTTTCATCTTCCCCGAGACGCAATTCATCGCCGTGACGGCCTATCAGAACGCTGACGTGAGTCAAAAACTTCGTGAGACTCTGTTTGGTTTTATTTGAATGTTCTCAGTCCTGTTGAGGCCTTTAAATCACAACAACAGCTCTGACAACCTCCCTGACACCGACATCAATGATTCAACGTCAGAGCAGTTTAAACATGTATGAAAAATTCACACACACTCATTTACATTCCTGTAATCTGCAGCATGTGTGTGTGTGTGTGTGTGTGTGTGTGAGCTGGGTTTAGTGCACAGAGTTCATGTGAGAGTCACCTCAGCTGACCTGGATCTGCAGCAGCTGTTACTGTGGATGATTTTCTGTTGATAAATGAAGATAAACTCTGTTTGTTTGTGTCTGTAAATGTGAGTGTGAAGATGCAGACGATGAAGTTCAAGTCTTCGCCCTCATTAATTATTCGTCAGTGACCTCCTCTCTGTCTGCTCTCCTCTTTCTCTTGCGTGGTTGCTCACTCCTTTTCTTTTTCCTCTTGTTGCCCTCCTCTTATTCCCCGTACAGATCACTCAGCTCAAAATAGACCACAACCCCTTTGCTAAAGGTTTCCGCGACAGCTACGACACGTAAGTCATCTTTAAGCTGTTTGCAGTTGCAGGAAAAAGTCTTTAAAAGTATTTTCGTTTGTGTGTTTCTCTAAAGTCTCTCTAAAAATACTGAAGGATGTTTTCATGCAGAGTTTTTCGTGTCTGTTCTTATTTTAATATTTGAATAGATGAAATTTCTTTCCTCTCGCGCTCTGGCTGCTCTCAGAGGGTGTGAGATGTTTGATAGATAGTTTGAGGTTTGCTCAGGAAATCACACCTCTTTTTTTCTCTCCTCTCACGCTCTGCCCCGGGGGGAGGAGGAGGAGGAGGAGAAGGAGAGGAAGGAGGGGGTACAAATCCGACATGCGCGGAGGACTGAGACTGGCGGAGTGGGGGAGGGGGTGTCTCTCGGTCGTCGACGATTGTCCCCCGACAATGGGAGTCCCGATAAAGAGTCTCGTCATGTACTCGGGCGACGGAGTCCCAGCAAAGTCGTACCGCCGCGGCGAGCAGCGCAAAGACCCGTCCTCCAGCCCGGGGCCGCACAGCCACTGGTACCTGCCGCCGCAGCAGGGCGTCACCCCCAACCGCCTCGACTTCACCTCCTCGTACGACGGCGACTTCTCCGGGAACACTTTCTACAAACCCTTCCCCCTGCAGACGTCGGCTCACCACGCCCTCAGCTACTACCCCGACCACCCCTTCGCTTCTACCAGTGTTTCCGTTTCGGGCGCCACCTCGGCGGGCTGGACCACCAGTCGGCCCACCCCTCAGTACCTCAGCCACCCCGGCAAACACGGCGCCAGCCTGGGCTGGTTCAGACCCATCTCCTCCTCCTCTTCTTCGTCATCTTCCTCCACGTCTCCCGGTAACCCCCGCCTGCACCCGCCCTCGCTCCTGGAACCCCTGCAGACGCCCCTGCAGACGCCGCTGCAGGAAAAACCCAAAGACTCAGTGGAAACGGTGGCGGAGGAGCCGTGGCTCGAGCCTCCGTCTGTGAAATCGGCGGCGTCCGCAGACTCGGGCCTCTTCGAAGGCAGCGTCGGCGATAACAAGAAGAGGAGGGTGTCGCCGTACACGTCCAGCACCGAGAACTCCCCGCCGCCGCCGCGAGGGGGAGACGTCTGCGAGAAGGACAGCAACAGTGACGCGGACTATTACGGCTACTACACCCACTGATGACCTCACGCCACAGTCCGTCCCAGCGTCCTCCCAACGTCGTGTGTCCAGAACCACGCCGCCGCCGTTGCCGCCAAACCTTGACAGGAGGAACTTTCAAGGTTACTGTCAAACTTCTCTTTGAACTGAAGCGGATGTGACGCTGCCCTACAGCCACGTAAACACCAGGCAGACAAACAGACCTGTGACTTTAGCCTCAGAAGCTTCTGGAGATTTGGGGGGTGAAAAAAATGATCAGCGTATCTGCTTTTCTGACAGACGCCTGAGGGACGTGTCGCTTCTTTCTGCATCAAACTCTCTCAGCACTTCACACCTTCTCCCACAATATGCTCACCTTCACTTCCTCCCATCAGTCTGACGTCTTAATATTAAGTGTGTGAAGAAAGAGTAGTTAGTCCCGGACCTCCACCTCTCGCCGCGGGTGACCACCGCTAACTCTCGTAATGTCCCAGTCTCACCAGACTCAATTGATTACAGTCCTCCAATTCTCCGAAATTCTCCTTACACCCCGACGAGTTCTGACCTTTAACCCATACGATGTTTCAAAGCCTAAAACCACAGAACCATAAAGCCAAATTCATCAGTGACGCCTCATTTAAAAGACTCAAATCTCTAGTTTCAGAAAATGTCGTGTTTTCATATGTGGCTAAAGTCCACATCAGGCTACATCCAGCTGAAACACTTTTTTTCTTTTCACTTTTAATAACCAAACATTAACTTCAAGATGCTTCATGTCAGACATAAAACATCCACCACATCACTTCTACACCTTCTCATCTACATCTGGGTGAAATTTGAGCTTTTTAGGTAAAACTTTGTAGGAGTTAGAGAGTTTTTCGTCTCAGGTCAAACACCAGCAAGTGCGTCCTCATTTACCACAGTGTAGTCTGACAACTTTGGGCAAACAAAACCAGCTTTGTCAGTGCTCAGTGTCCTCTTTTTAGTCAACTTTGCTCTCTCTAAGTGGGAAAATTCAACAAAAATCGTGGAATTCTGTTGCTCATGTGAAAGTGAATGAAGATGAATGGCAATAAATAGGGCTCGCCAATGATCTAAATGGCTACAGCTGGCTCCAAGTAAAAGATAAGGTGATTGGTCACTGTATAAGTGAGTGACAGGCCTGTTAGCCAATAAATTACTCTTTAATAGAGCTATTACACAAAACAACACCATGCGCCCTATTAGTCAGTCAAGCAGGGAGCACTTGTTGTCTTTCACAAGCTGTCCTGGGATGCAAGCTCAACTGAAAACAATGGGGTCACTTTAGTCTTGCAGCTAGAACCCTGTTGAAAACAAAGACTTGCAGCTTTGTCAGATTGACATTGAGGAGGAAATGCTCTAAGACTGTGAAGCTGCTGTTATTGATGAGAACGGACACGACAGACAGACAAACAACGGACTTTACAGGAGAAATTTCACCACTTGGAATAATTTGATGAAACAACACTTTTGATATGTTTGAACTCTGGATTCCTCTGGTGGAAAGGAGAGTGAATATTCAGGGTACGGGCGTCAGGATGTGACGTAATGACCCCAAACAGGTAGGACGTCCACGTTGTTGTGATCAGTATCAGAGTGATTCTTTCACTAATTACGTTTTGTTGCTGAAGAAAACTGTGAAACAAACTTAGAGACTGAAATGAGAAGAATCTAAACTTTCTAACGCGGTTTAGCACAAAGATGTTACTCTTTATACTTCGAAAACGTCATATGAAAGGCAAAGCGCTCACTGACGACCTAATGGACGATAAGAAGTTAAAGTTGCACATGTCCTGAAGTACGACCGCTAATCTAACTCAATCCAGCTCGGACGATCTTTTCTGTGTGTGTGTGTGTGAGAGTGTGTGTGTGTGAGAGTGTGTGTGTGCAGAAATAGCAGCTCCTCACACCTGGAGGCCGTCCAAAGGGAAACTGATAGAATTAAAGAATTACTCAGCAGGAAAAAGCAGAGCTTGTATCTTTTAAAGCTTCTTACGATATTTGGATTCAGGGTAAAAGTTTGGAGCAATGTTCAGCACTTTACGACCAAAAACAGGATTATTTGATTCATTGGTATAATAAAGAAAGTCGACATTTGCCGAACAAAACAACGAAAGATTTCTGTCTCATGAGAAACTTGTGTATCATGCAAATCAGCTTCAGGACTTTACAGTTTTTGGTCACAACTCGGTGTGAAAGTTTCTGAAAGCGTCAGAGCGAGTTCCTCAGGTCAAAGGTCAGAAAGGTTCAAGGGTTTCCCAGCTTTTCAATTATCGCACAAACACTTTGGTGAGATCTATCTTCAGACTTTACCTCCACCTTTAAAAGTCTGAGACATCGAGAAAAGATGAAACCAACTATGGAAACAAGCACCAACTACAACGAGAACATTCAGGCCACGTCCACACGTAACATCTACATTGCGAAGACTGAAATCTAAGCAAGTCATTCTGTCTCATTTGTCGTAAAAATTGTCTTATTGTTCTTAATTTGAGCCACATTCACCAGATCAGGTCATAAAAATGTCTTATTTCAAGTTTTTTAAAGACAAAAATGAGGTGTTAATTGCTTGTAACAAGTCAAAAAAATCTGCCAATGGGATAAGACAAAATTAGAAAGATGTCTTAAAACAAGAATCTTTTATCTTATCCCATTGGCTGATTTTTTTTTTACTTGTTACAAGCAATTGATGCCTCATTTTTGTTTTTAAAAAACTTGAAATGAGACATTTTTATGACCTTGTCTAGTAAATGTGGCTCAAATCAAGAATAGTAAGACAAATATTACTAAAATTAAGACATAATGACTTGCTTAGATTTCAGTTTTTGAGTGTATTAGTCTCATATTTTTATTAAGGATAAACGATGAGGCCGATATTTTACAACTCATTTATCCCAAACTGTCGTATTATTCTAAATATGAGCAATTTTCAACCAACAAGTCAAGAAAAATGTTTTGTTTCAGGTTTTTAAGAGACAAAATAATGTTTGAATAGTCTATAAAGCTGGATTATTCTCCCACGTGGATGAGACACATGGAAAAGATGTTGTTGATGGCACTCACGATACATTCAGGTACCCTGGGAAATGTGAGAATCTGACTATTTGGCCAGTTTTTTCAGGTTTTCAGATTGGACAATTAGTTTGTAAATGCCAGTTATTTAAGAGTAAGTGGCCTTTTTTGTTGTTGTTGTTCTTGCCAGTGGGTTTGGTATCCCAAAGGTTTAACACGTCCAATTCAATTATTTTATTTAAATATATAAAAAGTGACGTAGGCCGCGAACATTTTTGAGACTTAGAAGTGGGCCCTGAGTGTGGAAAGGTTGGGAACCGCTGGTTTATAACATTATTTTTTTCACCTGTTCCTCTTCTTTGTAGAGTGTGACCACATGGAACAGTCATCACACGGTTACCATGGCAACACACTGTGTGATAAATCAAATAAAAGCCTTTGTTTTTCCACTTCAGACCCCCCCAAGCACCGATTTGACCTCCGTATTTTCCTCGCAGCAGTTACAAATTTTCCTCTCAGCTTTTACTCTTTCACAGAAGGAAAAGATGGACTTACAGAAATAAGAATTAAACAAGAAATGTTTGCATCAGTGTTAAATTCTAACACACGCGCAGCAAGCTGTGACCTTTAACCCTGTAAAGCCCGACCTATCAAAAAAATATTCTAATTTTTTGGAACTGAGATGTTTATTTACCCTTTTAACAAAACCCACAAAAAATTATTGCTTCATTATTTCATTCATGATTTATTTCTTTTATCACATTTGACACACTGGGAAGTTTTGCACTTAACTATTTTATGAAAGTTTTTCGTAAATATGCATTTATTTCATGCAGAAAACTCTTATTTAAAAAGAAAAAGTAACTATTTTGATGTAATTCTTGCTGCAACTTCTTGAAAATCAAGCAAAATTTTCCTGAAAATATGTGAGTGGATGATTTCATGAGACTTTGGATGGATCTTCAAGGTGGTAGGATGTTTTAAAAAATATTTGTGACAGGTTTCTAAACAAACTATTCATCATTTTGGTGCGTTTGGCTTTACAGGGGTAAGATCCTAAAACTCCAGATACCAATAGTTTTCAGAAAAGGTTGTTTTTAGCGACTTAAAACCTGATTATAGGTCAAAATAATATAAATTTCTGCGGTTTCACAGTTTCTCTGCTGCGTGTGGTCGTGGTCCCTAAATTTCCTGGTACTGTCGCGTCTGAAAGTGTGAAAAGTGGGTCAATCAGGACGTCTCCGCTCACCTGCTGCAGGTAAACGGAGGCGGCAGTGTCAGGGGGGAGCAGGAAGCAGAAAGTGACCGTGCAGATGGAGGGTTGCCCCCCCCCCCAGGTGTCAGGGTTGCATCGTGCTGTGACGGCGGCTGACACAGACTCGGCTCTCTGCGCCGTGACAGAGATGAAGAGTGAGGCCGCAGTCGGCGCCGATCACAGATCTGCTCCTCATTCCTCGCCAGGTGTGTTAATGGCGTCAGACAACACTGGGGGCGACAGTCAAACACTTCCTCACATGTGTGTGTGTGTGTGTGTGTGGGGGGGGGGGGGGTCGTTTAAGTCCTTTCTGAGTCCTGACCCCGAATTTAACATACAACGAAATCTGTGACCCCTGAGATTTAATTATTTGTTTATCATTTGAATCAAAGGATACAAAAATTAAAGCCAATTCAAACAAAAAAGTGGAGAAAACAAACAGCTCATGTTTTAGTTTGAGCGTTTATGCTGCAAAACCTGACAAAAAATCAGTCTCTGTATGACTGACCGTGAGACATTTATCTTGACTTTACTGGTGAATCAGGCTCCTATTAAGTCTAAAAATACTCTTTGGACGTTTTATCCCATAATTCTGTCCTTTTCTCTCAAAAGATGAATTTTTATGGCCAGTTTTTGGACTTTTTATCACAAAATTGACTTTTTGTCTCCAAAAATGACTTTGAATATCATAAATTTGGACTTTTCATCACATAATTCTTACTTTACAACTCAAAATATGAATTTCCATAGCCAAAAATTGGACTTTCATCACTTACTTCTGACCTTTCTTCTCAAATATGAACTTCAATGGCAAAAATGTGGACATTTTGTCACAAAAAATATGAATTTTTATGGCCAAAATGTACGCTTTTATCACCTAATTCTGACCTTTTGACTCAAATATGAACTTTAAAGGCCGATATTTGGACATTGTGTCACAAAAATTTGGACTTGTCATCACATAATTCTGACTTTTCATCTCAAAATATGAATTTTTATGGCCACAATTTGGACTTTCATCACTTAGTTCACATTTTTTCACTCAAAATATGACTTTTTACATCCAAAATTTGCACTTTTTATCAAATAATTCTGACCATTCTTCTCAAAATATGACTTTTTACATCCAAAATTTGCACTTTTCATCTCAAATTATGACTTTTAATTGCAAAAATGTGCACTTTTCATCACATAATCTTGACCTTTCATCTCAAAATATGAATTTTTATGGCCAAAATGTACGCTTTTATCAGCTAATTCTGACCTTTTGACTCAAATATGAACTATAATGGCCGATATTTGGACATTGTGTCACAAAAATTTGACTTTTCGTCTCAAAATATGACTTTTAATGGCAAAAATTTGAACCTTGCGTTGCGAAAATTTCACATAATAATATAATTCTGATTTTTCAACTCAAAAAATGAATTTTTACGACCAATGTTGAACTTTTTATAACATAGTTCACATTTCTTCACTCAAAAAATGACTTTTAATAGCATAAATTTGGGTTTGTCATCACATATTACTGACTTTTCAACTCCTCAATATGAATTTTTATGACCAATGTTGAACTCTTATCACTTAATCCTGAATATTCTTCTCAAAATGAGATTTTCTTGGCCACAAATTGGACTTCTATCACATAGTTCACATTTTTTCACTCAAAATATGAGTGTAAATAGCATAAATTTGGACTTGTAATCACATAATTCTGATTCTTCATCTCAAAATATGAATTTTTATGGCCACAATTTGGACTTTATATCAAATAATTCTGACCATTCTTCTCAAAGTATGAAATTTTATGGCCAAAAATGGAACTTTTCGTCACAAAAATTTGACTTTTCATCTCAAAATATAAGTTTTTATGGCTAGAATCTGAACTTTTATCACATAATTCTGACCTTTCATTGAAATATATGAACTTTAATAGCCAAAATTTAAACTTTTTGTCACAAAAATTCGACTTTTGGTTACAAAATATGACTTTTAATTGCCTAAATGTGCAGTTTTATCAAATAATTCTGACCTTTTGTCTCAAAATATAAGTTTTTATGGCCAAAATATTGACATTTATATCTTTAATATTAAAATTCTTGTTTAAAGAGCAAATAATGAAAACAAAACAGATGAAATTTGCTCCTTCCTGAGCTTTAACTTGGTCCCATCATCAGCAGACGCCTCAGTGACGCCCCCTGCTGGTCGTCTGAGTCATTGCAACCAGTTTCCCTCAAACTACTCATGTTAAACCTCTTATTCCTCCATTTCCCATGAGTCTTTGCTTCCCCTGAGCCCTCTGTCAGAGAAAAGAAGTGTGAGAGAGTTTGTGTCTGGAGATTTTACTGTACAATAAAAAAAAAAACAGGAGTAAAGAGGAAGAGAAAGCGGACGAGGCGGCGAGAGCAGCAGCGTGTTATTTTTGTGTGTCGTCTCTGTGCACTGTTAACGTGGAGGAAGAAAACTTCCTCTTCATCTCTTTAAAGGAGAGAATTTAAAATGTGATGCATAAGAAGAAGAGATTTCAGGAGGGAGAGTTGTTATTTATTAAAAGGTGGCATAACTGTGTATTGTACTGTTGTTTTTATACATAAAATAAAAAGATGAAAGAAAAAAAAAAAACGAGTGGTGCTTTAATTCATGTGGATCAACAAAACAAAACAGAAAAATCCTAAATCAGTTCATTTAATATCACAAAGAAATAAGAGTGAGATCTAAACACATTCACATGTTAATGTTTCCAACCAGCTGGATATTTCTATTAAAGACGATAAAATAACAGTTTTAACTCTGTGTAAGTATTTTCTGAGTCATAATCATGTTTAAAGTTCACATAGAAAATTCAAGTTTCGTGATTTCAGGTGTTGTAGACAGAGAGAAGGAGGTGAAAGTCAGAGAAATGAGCTCAGAGTACGTCATATGTTTGACATCAGTGACTGTGAAACTCTCATCAGTTTGTGAAAGATCAGGAGTGTGAAGCACGAACCAACATTCAGAGCAAAACACGAAGATTAACGACATTAAAAACAAGAAAACAGGTCGAGATCAAAGGCAAACTCACAGTTTAGAGACAAAGCTGACGCAGCAGATTCTTCTCTTCACTGAGCTTCACTGATGAAAACCAAACAGCGTCTGCAGCGTTTACCTTCGTACGTTAAAGCCAAAGACAAATGCACATTAAAAAATTAAATATGATGGAAGCAGAGGAATGAAGCCCCCTCTTATTCAAGCTTTTCTCACTGCAAAAACTGATATTTAAGAAAGTTTATGTCTCATTTCAAATCAAAACTATCTTATAATAATTGATATGAGCCACATTCAACTGATAAATCCGTAAACATGTTTTATTTCAAGACATTTCAAGATGAAAATGATGGCTTAGTGCTTGTAATGAGTGAAGTAATTCTTATTATGTTATTATTATACAGTGCCTATAAAAAGTATTCACCCTCTTGGATGTTTTACCCTTTTATTGCTTTTGTAAATGAATCATGCTCAAAAAAAAATCCCCTTTGATGTCAAATTGAAAACTGATTTCTACAAAGTCCTGACAAATAAATAAAAATGCTTTGCTTTTATCATTTTCTTGCATTGCTGCTGTGACTGAGTTCCCTCCCATTTGATGAATAAAGTATCTTCTCTATCTTTTTTTTTCCTATAAGCAGATTTTTCCCCCCTATTTTCTCGCAATTCAGACATAATTTTAATCTTTATTTAACTCAAAATGAGACATTTTTCTGGTCAAGTCGAGTAAAAGTGGCTCATATTAAGTCATAAAAGACAAATTTGACTAAAAATGAGACAAACACTTCCTTAGATTTTAGTTTTTGCAGAGTAAAAGTCTTCAAACACTGAGTCTGTTTTTTCATTCCAAGTTGATGCATAATAAAAAAAAAATCTCATGTTAGAACAATCACATTTGCAAACTGATGCCTAAACTTTCATCATCATCATTTTTTTTTAGAACAAGTTTGATTTTTTTGCATATGTTCAGGTTGTTTTGAGGATAATTTGACTCATACAGGACACCGTAGGCTACTTACACCATTATATTGTCATGTTAACTGATGCATTATGACTTTTTGTCTCCAAATATTTGGAATCCAGGCACAAAACATTGACTTTTTAATCCCAAAATTTCATATTTTATCTCATAATTCTGACTTTTTGTCTAAAAAATATTGATTTGTATCTCACAACATGGAGTTTTTTGTTCAAATTTCACTGTTTCCTCTTTAAATTTTTGACTTTTGGTCTCAAATTATTGACTTTTTATCCCAAAATGTCAAATTTAATCTCATAATTGTGACTTTTTGTCTCCAAATTTTGACTTTTATCTCACAACAGAAATGTTTAAGCTCAAAATTTTAAAGCTTGCTCTGAAAAATTGGACTTTTGTCTCGAATATTGACAATTTCAAAACATTGCCTTTTATCTCAAATTTGAACTTTATACCCAAAAAATTGAACTTTTGTCCAAAAATTTGGACTTTTTTGTCTCATTACATGGACTTTTCTTCTCAAAATTTGGACTTTTTGTCTAAAAAATATTGATTTGTAGCTCACAACATGGAGTTTTTTGTTCAAATTTCACTGTTTTCTCTTTAAATTTTTGACTTTTGGTCTCAATATATTGACTTTTTATCCCAAAATGTCCTATTTTATCTCATACTTGTGACTTTTTGTGTCCAAATTTTGACTTTTATCTCATAACAGAAACGTTTAAGCTCAAAATTTCAAAGTTTGCTCTGAAAATTTGGACTTTTTGTCTGAATTATTGACTTTTTAAACACAAAACATGAAACTTTTGGCTTAAAATATTGACTATCATCTTAAATCTGAACTTTTATTCAACTATTTTGACTTTCCTGTCTCATAACATGGACTTTTTATCTCAAAATTTGGGCTTTTTGTTTCAAATATTGACTTCTTATCCCAAAACATGGACCTATTGGCTCATAATGTTAACTTTTAATCTCAAAAATTGAACTTTTACCTAAAATTTGGACTTTTAGTCAAGAATTTTTGACTTTTTTCGTCTCATAACATGGATTTTTTTTCCTCAAAATCATCCTTTTAGCTCACAATGTGGAATTTTTGTCTAAAAATATTGAGTTGTATCTCACAACATGAAGTTTTTTGTTCAAATTTCACTGTTTTGTCTTTAAGAGTTTTGACTTTTGGTCTAAAATTTTGACTTTTTATCGCATAATTGTGTGAGTGTGTGTTTTTGCCTACCTTAAAACTTTAAACAACACCTCAGGATCACTTGCTTCATGGAAATTTGTGTTTTTTTCTTTAATTTCTGGAGCCTGTAAAGCTGGAAGTGAATCAAACTGAAAAACTGCTGAAACCCTGAAACACACCTGGAGGTGATTAAGATAATTCTGCAGCTGCTTCACCTGCAGGAGAAAATCTGCTTCAGAGTTTTATTTTGCTTTTTTAGAGTGAGTGAATCATTGTCAGAGTTTGCTTGATGCTTTTGTTTCTCTCGTGTTGTGAATTTTCGCTATTAATAGAAAAATTAATGCATCAGATTCAGTGTGCAAAGAGATGTTACCTGATGTTTTTTTTCCAAAATAAAGCGTCAGAAAATAACAGACTCAGTGTGTAAAGACCTTCAGATTTGTTGCAGGACCACGACAAATCATTCATTTGTTAAAAAACACGCAGAGTAACCCTGAGGATGTGGAGGTAGAGAAAGGCCTTTGCATCATTTCTGCAGAAAAACAAACTGGAAAAACTTTGATAAATCGATGGGAATCAGCAGCATGATTGTGCAAAACCATTTCACCTGAAACACTCTCCGTGTTAGTTCAGTTTTGGTGTTTTTCCTCCTCTGCATCTGTCTGCCCCCTCTCAGGAAGCTGTAAATAAACTTTACGGGACCTTTAAAAAGTCTTTTTCTCTCTCTCTTCGGTTTAAATTCTCTCCTGAAATATTCCAAACTCAAACTCCAGTCGTTTCTTCATTCAAAGCTCTGCAGACATTTATAAACACACATTCTTCTCTAGAAATCATCTAAAAAAACACACACATTAGAAAACTGATCATGAGGAGAAAGTTCTTCCTGTTTTTTCTTCACCTGAGCTACATGTTCGTGTTTGACCCGACGCCGTCTGCTCGCCATGATCCGGTCACGGGAGCAGAGAAGTGAGCAGCACTGTCTCCGCTCTGTCGGATCCTCAGAGCGGTTCATTCGTGCTGAATAAAAACATCCTCCTCCACTTTTATAAAACATTTCTCTTCTTCACCACAGAGTTAAGTTTGTGGTTTTAGCGAAGCCTGGATCCTCCCGCAGCTTCCAGTACGCCCCGTTCGTCACCCACACGTCGCGTCCGCACAGATCTTTGGATTTCCTAAAGACAGAAACAACATTTTTAAAACTCTGTTTGTTAAAAAACTCATCAGGTGTTGAAAATAAAAAGCACTCACTTGAAGAATCGAGGGATGTGTTCCTCTCCTTTCTTGGCGAGTTCTTTCCTCAGCTCCCTCTGATATTCTT
This sequence comes from Thalassoma bifasciatum, assembly GCA_008086565.1. Classification (NCBI taxonomy): domain Eukaryota; kingdom Metazoa; phylum Chordata; class Actinopteri; order Labriformes; family Labridae; genus Thalassoma; species Thalassoma bifasciatum. The sequence continues at coordinate 42,213 of RPOG01000628.1, forward strand.
CGATTATATCTTTCTGTTTGTCCGATTCCTCCACAAACCCATTTTCCAACAACCTGACGAAGAAAAACAAACATTTAACCCTTTAACACTCCTTTAATGTTTGAAGTGAACAGTGGAATTATAAACGTGTGACACTGGATTCGATAAGATTTCTCCTTTTTTTTGCACCTATAAATTCAACATTCCTTGAAAAAGAATGAAAAATTTAACTTTTTCCCCAAAATTTGACTTTTTATCTGATAACTTCGACTTTTCGGCTGATATTTGGATTTATTTTCCTCAATTTTGACTGATATTTTAACATAATTTCTTGCAATTTCAACTATGAAATGTAAAATTTTGATTTTTTTTCTCTCCAACTTTGGACTTTTCTTTGAAAATATGAACGTTTTGGCTCAAATTCTAACATTTTTGATTAAATATTTGACTTTTTCTCTCCTAATTTCAACCTTTTCTTGCAAAATTTTTCACTTCAATCCTATAATTTTGTCTTTTTGTCCCAAATGATGACTTTTTATTTCAAAACAATGATTTTTGTCTCATAATTTTGTTCTCTGTGTGTTTAAATCATGGCTTTTATTCTCTGAAATTTGACTTGAATCCAATAATTTTGACTTGATTTCTCAGAATTTTCCCATTTATTTCAAAACTTGACTTTTAAATCCAAAAAATTGAATTTTTATCCTGAAATTTTGAACTTTTTATGTCAAAATGTGACTTTTATCCCAAAGTCATGACTCTTTTGTTAATGATTTAACTGTTATCCCAGTCAATTTTGACTTTTTCTCTCAAAATTTTGATTTATTTAGTCTCAAAATTTACTTTCTTTATCCCCCAAAATTGTCTTTTAATCCAAAAAATTTAACTTTCAACTCAAAATTAAATTTTTACCTCAATATTTTGACCTTTCATCTCAGAAATTTGACTCAATACAGGCTTAAAAAATTCTCAACACCAGTCTTGATAATTAGAAACTTCCTCTCGTGACATTTTTATCTGTTTTATAATTTAAAAAAAGCAGAAAAGTTCAGGCAGACACTTTAAGGCTTAGGTGTTAAAGGGTCAAAGAAGAAATCTTGTTGTAAAAAAGTGCCTGATCATCACTTTAACACCTTTTATTGATCGATTGATTGATTGTGTGTGGACCCACCTCTGGTCAGGGCGCAGCCGGCTGTCAGTAGGGGGCAGCAGAGGCTTCAGGTCCGGGGGAAGCTCATTCAGCTCCATGGCGAAGGTGGAGAAACCGTAGTAGAGCAGGTAATCCTTTGGCATAGGATCTGCAGGAGGAGAGTGTGTCATGTGACCTGCTGCTCTGAAACGTGACTCCTGGATTTATGCTGATTAACAGTTTTGGCCTCGAGCGGCGCTGGATCATTTCACCTCACTTCTATTTAAACTCTGCAGACTAAAGACGTCAGCGTAAACAGCTCTGAGCTTTGCAGACTCACTGGGTTTCCAGACGCACTTCGGCGTGGGCAGAGTGTCGCAGAAGACGCCTTCGTGCCACAAACCTCCGAAGCGGTGGATGACGCTGCCGCTCTGGTCCAGCACCGTCCCCTGAACCTCGTTCTTGTTGGTTTCTGAGCCCCAGTAACGGGACTGAAACGAAAACACGTCATGAGGGAAATGTGGATAAGTTATCAAAAGTAAAGAAGAGGAGGAGCGGGTCGTTACCTTGACGAACGTGATCTTACAGGTGCAGACGTTGCTCTTCAGGTTTCGGATGGTGACCTCGCCGTAATGCTCCAGGTAACGTTGCTGACTCAGCACGTTATGGATGCAGGTCACGACTTTGTTCCACTCATAGTGGTCTCCATACCTGAGAAAACAAAAACATGAACCACGAGAAACTTAAAGTGACTGAAGTGGATTTGAACTTTTTGTTTGTTCAAGATAAGGGTCAACGACAAAAAGAGGGTCTAAAAACTTATTTTTAAAAAGTTCTTTGAAAATGGATAAAAACATATTTCTGAGAGAAGAATTATGTTTTCTAACAGATTTCAGTAGTTGACCAACATTTCAAAGTTTTTAGGTTCATTATTTTTTAGTATTTTTAATTTGAGCACCCAAAAATGTCAGGTGGTGCAACCAAATATATGAAAATATATTTATATGTTCCTGTTATTTTTTCTGTGTGAAATTATTGGCAAGTATCTCTCAAGTGTCTGTAGTGACTCATACATTTTCATTTTGTGTGTTTCATTTCTTTTATTTGTGAATAAGATAAATAATTTGA
>RPOG01000628.1:44574-73200 GCA_008086565.1 Thalassoma bifasciatum
CATTTTGTGTGTTTCATTTCTTTTATTTGTGAATAAGATAAATAATTTGATGTTAAAATAACATTTCACATTATTACATTGGTTGTACCACCTGACATGGAAATTGTTCCAGTCACCAATGAAGTGAAAAAACCTTTTTTATCAGTATTTCAGAGAAATCTACAAACTTTTCCACTTGGTCACAAATGTCATTTGGGCTCCTCTGGCTGATGCAGTTTCCTGTTTCCTGTTTTATTCTCTTCACTTTAAAATAAAAGTCTAATGTTACGGTTGCACCACCTGACATTTGACAAGGTGAAAATTACGGGACAAAAGTTTTTGACATTTCTCAACAGCTTTAAAATTCTTTTTATTTGCAAAGAATGTTTTATTTAAAAAGGTTCAAGCATAAAATAATGCCACTGTATTTTTAATTTCCATTTACAATAACTGACATTCAATTTTTAGAGTTTAATTACTGTGGATACTTGTCAGGACGGTTGCACCACCTGACATTTTGGGGGTTTGAGGAACCAAAACACAAAAAAACATGTTATATTTTAATAGTTTAAAGATGTGTTCAAATAACACAGGTTTCATAGAATAAAGAAATACATGTGATGAAATACTCAATTCATGATGGAAGGAAATATTGCACTCAGACACAAAAAAAGGGGACGGCACCTCATTGAATCCTTTCCCTTTCCTTATCTTAACAGTTTTTAATCTTTCTGATGTTTTCCTTCCTCTATGTGGTGGTGGATTTCTTTAGGCTGAGATTTTTGCCACGAGGAATCAAAGGAATTTAAATTTAACAAATCGAGGTTGAAAAGCATCGTATAAAAATGTTTTGCTTTGAAATTGTCAGGTGTTGATGCTTTACCTGGAGAGAGTAACGTTCACCATTCCTGTCGGCAGAATCTCCAGAGATTTCCCCCAGAACTTATTCTTCCATCTCTGGTCTGTAAAGGAATAAAAAGACAAATGTTGAATAAAAAAAGATCAAACGTCTGATCAGAGTTAAAGAGGAAACAGAAACACACACTCACCTTGCCAAAAGCAGAAATTGTCTGATTGTGCGTGACAGGCTGAGATGGGAGGATGATGACAAACCTGAGGAAGTTTCATTCATTCATTAATCATTTTTTCCTCTTTCACATTTTTATAATGATTTACAGGAATTCATGAGTGAAAAGGTGAAACTCTGAAGTAACAAACAGCTCCGTAAAGATATTTAACTGCTTTTACTTTAAGATTAATGAAGATTAATTGATGTAAACATGTTATTTGGTGCAAACATGAATAATGTAATGAACATTTTCACTGGCTTTGTTAAGATTTTGTTTCTCTTTTTCTTGCACATTTCTTACACAAAGTGAAGAATTTGGGGGGTAAAACGTCAAAATTTAACTTTTCCCTTATAATTTTTTTACAAATCATTCCAAAACTTTGACTTCTTATCTTATATTTTGCCTCCATTATTGAAAAGATGTGACATCATTTCAACTTCGACCCCAGAGCTCGAAATTCTTGACTCCAAAAATTTGTCTTTTTGTCGCAAATTCTTGATTTTTTGTCCCATAATTTGACTTTTTGGCACATGATTTTGTCTTTTTATCTCAAAATTTCTACTTTGTGTTTATGAATACTGACTTAACTATGAAAAGGTTTGAAATCCCAAAATATTGACTTCTCCTTTTACAGCTTAACTTTGGCTTTTAAGCTCATAATTTTGACTTTTTATCTCAAATTGCAACTTTTTATAGCAAAATTTTGACTATTTGGTTCACAATTTTACCATTTAGCTCCAAATTTGATCTTTTTAGCCCAAAATATTGATCTTTATGGTGTAATTTTGACTTTTTATTGAAGGATTTTGACTTGATATGGGTCAAAAAAATGTTCAACACCATTCATGTCCACAAGGAAAAGATTGGTATCACTGTAAAGCTGTAGTTTGTCTGTAAAAGTGCATTTTCTGTCACAAAAAGTCAGAGCGAACCTGGATATTTTGTGTAATTTTATAAAATCTTCTGCAGCAGCTCCTGAAATCTGTAAAATCTGAAAAAATAAACATCTTTGTGACGCACCTGCTCGCTGATGAGGCGGAAACCTCGGTCCTCTCTGATGCACTCGAACGTCTCGCCCAGCACCGGGTTGAAGGGTTTGTAGCGGTTCCTGAAGGTGGCGGTGGAGTAACCGGAGATGGCGAAGGCAGCGATGTAAACCTGAGAGGAAAAATAAAGCAGAGGTTAAACTTCCTGTGGAGGTGGTTTGAGGTTTAAAGTGTGTGTTTAGGTGACGTACCATCCTCTGGTAGGGGTCTGCAGTGTTGTTGGCCGTATCCAGCAGCTCGCTGTACTCCAGCTCCTCACACAGTCTCTGCAGCAGGTTCACCGGCTCGTTCAGAGCGGCCGGCATCGACACACGAGCCAGATCTTTACCTGAGGACGGACACGAACAAGCGTCAGACTCTGCTGTGTGTCAGAAACATTCAGCTCAGACTGTGCGGTAACCATTGACTGTATAAAGAATTGACAGCGTGCTTCCGCCTGTCACCGTTCTACGTTTTTGAAGCCAAAAATGGGGCAAAGAGATCGGCGGTAACACGTCGGTCTCAGACGCGTCATCTCTTAAAGGTCACCTCGGTTCATTTTTTCTCTTTATTTTTATAAATAAAGAAGAAGAAGTCTTCCAAATCAGAGGAAAACCGAGAAAGGACTTCAAAGAATATACCCCGATAAAAACTACTCATGAACGGCAGCTGTCAACTATCGTAAAACAAAACTTATATCACGGTTTTTAACGTCCAATAACTAATGAGAAACTAACTTCTCAGAAAAAAAACACCTGAACACCATGCAGCCAGATGACATCATCATACCACCTTAGAGTAAAGATGAGAGAAACGTTTCTACCAGGTATCGTAATTTTTTTAAGTTTTCCCGGCTCATATCTGGAATACATGGGGAGGCGGGGCTTATGACCTATACTGCAGCCAGACACCAGGGGGCGGGGCTTATGACCTATACTGCAGCCAGACACCAGGGGGCGGGGCTTATGACCTATACTGCAGCCAGACACCAGGGGGCGGGGCATCTGCTGGAGGCTTCAGTTTGAGCCGAACGTCGTAACGTCCACTCATTATACAGTCTATGGTTCGGACACTTTAATTTATTTATTCCTCACCGATGTTGTTGTAGAGGATGGCCATGAGGCCCACGTGGCTGTTATCAGGACACTGAGCAGGAAGCGTCGTTCTCCTTCCGGTGCTTTTTGGGACGACACAGTTCGGAGACTTGGAGATGCTGGCTCGGTATTTCCTGGTGGCAGAGGCTGTGAAATAAACCACAACGACCTTCAATCAGTGCAGATTTACCAATAACAGCGTGATAACACATGATCAGGTATTGATAACTCAGGCAGAGGCAGTTTTCTGTTTTTCAATCTTAAAAAAAAACATGCTATTTAGCAAAAATTGTGATGTTTTTTTCACTATTTTCTGCAATATGTAACAAGTGAAGCCTAAATTATGTATGAATTGGTTGCGACCGTATTTAACGTCGAATTTTGAGATAAAAACGCCAATTATAAGGGAAAATCCAGATTTGGAGAAAAAAAAAAAGTCAAAAATGTCAGATGATAAAGTAAAAATGATGAGCGATAAGTCAATATAGTAAGAAAAAAAATCAAAGTTTTGAAATAGAAATTCAAAAATGTAGAAGATAAAAACAAAATAATTAGAAAAAAAAGGTTAAAATAATTTAATAAAACTCAACATCTTGCACTCAAGTAAAACATTTATGAGAAAAAACATTAAAATTATAAGAAAAAAAATCAAAACTTTTTGAAAACATTGTCTTTACTTTGTGGGAAAATGTCAAAATTTTGCGATAAGAAACCAAAATTGGAAGATGATAAAGACCATCTTCAGAAAAGAAAGTTTTGGTTAAATAGTTCAACTTTTGAGATAAAAAAGCCAAATTATAAAAGATAAAAAATTCATAAATGTGAGATGATAGAGTGAAACTTTTGAGGTAAAGTTAAAATGATGAGAGAAAAGTCAAAACTGTGGGATGATAAAGACAAAGTTGATGAAAAGATGATAAAGACAAGAGCGTGTGTTTATTTTAGAGCATGAGGCTGAAAATAATTTCTGATTTAATTCTCTAAATATTAATCTGTGAACCTCTGTTTGTGTCTGAAACGTCAGCTCTCGTCTGACATGAAACTTGTGAACACAAACTCAGACCTGGTGTAGGTTTGAGTTTTCCCTCCACCCACGCTCAGATTGATAAACATCGAGTGTTAACACCAACATCGTTTTAACTCACCGTGTCCTTCCTCGGGCTCAGAGTTGGTCGTGCTCCCGTCGCTGAGTCCGGACTCATCAGAAACTTCAGAGGAACAACACAGGATGTCGTCACTGGCGTCAAAATATTCTGCAGCCGAGTCTGCGACGGACGGAGTCCTGTGGGACGAATGTCTCACACCAGACGACTGAAGAAAAAGAAAGAAAGAGTTAAAACCTGTGAGTGAATCACTGAGTACGTTTACATGCACACCATATTCTGATTAAGGAAATATTCCGAATAAGGTGTTTACATGCTCCACAGAGGTCTGAGCGAGCGGAATATTCCCGTTTACATGTTAATCAGCATATTCTGAATAAACCGTAGCAGGCGTAGTAGTAGCGTCATGACAAGACGACATCTAGAGGTGTTTTTTTTTTAAACACTGTATTGACATTCGCACCAACTGGTCTGAGATGCTTGTTTATGTCTATTCTGTGAAATATATCTATAAGTGCAGCTGCTGGTCGTTCAAGAAGCGGAAGTTCATTTTTTTCCCGGCCTACATCATAAATGTGTTTGTTTATTTGTATGTAAATTATAAACTCCTTTTCTTTTCTAGTCGTTTTTGATAAAGACAAAGTTTCTGATGATTCAGCCACCGGATCAGATCAGAACAACGGAATGAGAGACTTTGAAAATGCTTCGGTGGATGTAACAAGTTTAAGATCCCTGATTCGCTCATTCCGCTGTCAATCAAAAATAAATTCCCCCTCAGATAGATCATCCAATCATCACGCAGAAACCGAGCGTCAGGGCCCGCCCACTGCCCCACAGACCCTCAGAGACGCTGAGTGTCTGTCTATGTGAAACACTGTGGAGCTGCTGGATGAATGAGAAATAAGTCGTGTCGGTTTCCTGTGATAAGCAGCTGATTCTCAACAAAAGATGAACGTGTTCTAGCGCATATTTTGCGCACAGTACTGTTTTCTCCTCGCCCCAAAAGTGTAGAGACTTTTGCCTTCTCGCCGTTTTGAACATGCGCAGACGAAAAACATCCTTTAACGCAGTTTACTCTGGAGCATATTCCGATTAATGCGTTTACATGACCCAATATTCAGGTTAATACAGGTATATGCCAGGGGTGTTATTCAAATTTTTAATAATCGGAAAATGAGCTTATTCAGGTTACGACAATTGGAATAAGGTGTTTACATGACTCCCACGCAATCCGAATATTGTCCTTATTCCGATTAATACAGGAATATGGTGTGCATGTAAACGTAGTCACTGAGAGAGAGAGAAAGGTAACTGTGTGAGTCTGACCTCTGCTAAGGTGCTGGAGCGGTGGATGTTGTTGGAGTCCCAGACTTCCTGCAGCTTCTGTCTCTCCTGGGACAGAGCGTCATGCACAGACTTCAGGGAGGTGAACACTGCAGAAACCGACAGAGCAGAGAAGTTTTATTCCATAAACAGACTCATTTAGGGTTGATTAGTTAGGGTTGATTAGTTAGTTCAGAACGCTGCAGCTCAGGTATTGACAGGAACCAGGAGGAGAGAACACATCTCTCCAGTATTGGCTTCTCTACACTGGTTACCTGTAAAATCTAGAATAGAATTTAAAATTCTCCTCCTGACCTATAAAGCTCTAAATGACATTGGGCTGTCCTATCTTAGACAGCTTATAGTTCCATATTACCCGTCTAGATCACTGCGCTCTCAGCATGCAGGCCTGCTGACTGTGCCTGTGGTCTCTAAAAGTAGTATGGGAGGTCGAGCCTTTAGTTATCAGGCTCCTCTTCTCTTGAATAACTTACCAATTGAAGTCTGGGGGGCGGACACCCTCTCGATTTTTAGTAGCAGATTTAAAACTTTCCTTTTTAATAAAGCTTATAGTTAGAGCTGGATCAGGCCTGAACCAGCTCTTAGTTATGCTGCTATAGGTTTAGACTGTTGGGGGGAAACTGACACACTAGACTTCTGTTTCCCTTTCTCCTCTATCTGTCAGTCTAACTTTTATCTTAATGCACTGTTATAGTTATTACCCATGATCCTCTGGGAGTCTCTGAGCTTGTTTGTAGGTTCATCTGGATTGTTGCTGTGGATCTACCAGCTGATGTGGGACGACCTGACTCCAGCTGCTGTGGCTTGGACAGTTCTCCAATTTTTCTTCTCCCTCTCTCCCTCTCTCTCTCTCTCTGTCTAACATGAGTCTGGTTCTGTCCGAGGTTTCTGCCCGTTAAAGGGAAGTTTTTCCTTGCCACTGTAACTTTGCTAAAAGCTGCTGCAAAGTGTTTCACTCATGGTGGATCAAGATGAGATAAGATTCCTTATCCTGTCTTGATGTTGGGTCTCTGTTAATAAAATAACTAAATACTCTAACATTAACAGGTATCAACCTGCTAAGTTTTGTAAAGTGTCTTGAGATAACGTTTGTTGTGATTTGGCACTATATAAATAAAGATTGATTGATTGATTGATTGATTATGTTTTTACGGCATGTATCTGAGTTTCTGACCTCGTAGTGACGTGGCGCAGATGTCCTGGTGGATTTTCTTTCCCTCGGGCGTCAGAGTGATGGTGGAGGGGCACAGCTGGGAGTAGACGTAGTCGGGGATGGAGGGGACGGAGGTACCGAGGTGGGAGGAGTTACTGAGGTGACTGGAGGAGAGCTGAGGAGAAGATGGATCAACGGGTTATTATTTCACAGGAGTTGATCCTTTTCTCCAGTTAAATGACTCCAAATCAAACCAGCTGCTTCCCAAGACGAGTCGGTTTCATTTAGCTCCTCACAGCTCGGTGCTCTGAGACATGTCAGTAACGTTAGTGAATCCTGGTTGTGTCCTACCAGGTCTCATCTACCAACTCCAACCTCACCAAGCAGAGCAAAGGTAACCTGGCTCTTCATTTTATTGATAGACTCTCAGGTTTGAACAGATCACTGCAGAATAACTGCTGCATGTGGACAGGAATCAACATTAGCACAAACACATTAGCTCCTGTTTTAGCCTTTAGCTCCTGTATAACCCTGAAACACTTGTTTTAACCCCTGGCTCATGATCTAGCCCTTAGTCTGTATTTTATCCTTTCGCTCATGTTTAATCCTTAAAGTCTTGTTTTAGCCTCTGGCTTGTGTTTTAGCATTCAGTCTCTGTTTCAGCTTCAGTGTTTTAGCCTTAATATCTTGCTCAAGCCTTTAACTCATATTTTTTTTCCATGACTGAGTCTTTTATTTGTAAACTAATATTCTTGAAGGTACTATATCTATAGTTGGGAGGATGATGACAAACCTGAGGAAGTTTCATTCATTCATTAATCATTTTTTCTCTTTCACATTTTTATAATGATTTCCAGGAATTCATGAGTGAAAAGGTGAAACTCTGAAGTAACAAACAGCTCCGTAAAGATATTTAACTGCTTTTACTTTAAGATTAATGACGATTAATTGATTTTAACATGTTATTTGGTGCAAACATGAATAATGTAATGAACATTTTCAGTTAAATGTATCAAGACTGAAAAACTGGCTTTGTTAAGATTTTGTTTCTCTTTTTCTTGCACATATTAAGTGAAGAATTTGGGGGGTAAAACGTCTTATAATTTTGACAAATCATTCCAACACTTCGACTTCTTATCTTATATTTTGCCTCCATTATCGAAAAGATGTGACATCATTTCAACTTCGACCCCAGAGCTCAAAATTCTTGACTCCAAAAATGAGTCTTTTTGTCCCATAATTTGACTTCTTATCTTCTTATAAACTAATATTCTTGAAGGTATTATATCTATAGTTATTATTGAGATAATAATAAATAAAATTATTACTAGAGGAATAAGTTGCTAAACAATCAGAGCATTGCAGAATCTGCAGATAAAATATTTCTCTCAGGAAACGTGAAACCATAAAGTTTCATTACTGAACCTCTGTAATATAAAACCAAAATCCGTAACCTTTAAACTTTACACCTAAAAAAAACTGTCAACAAATCGCTGAACTTGAATTTTTTTGTCCTACTGGCTTCTCACATGACTCTCTAGGTTTTTATGTTTGTTTCATCATAAAAGCAAACCGAATTTTTCAAATTAGAAGATCAAGATGTGATAATCACACTTTTTGACTTAACAACAGTTGCTCCAAATCTGTGTGTGAGTGTGTGTGTGTGTGTGTGTGTGTGTACTTTTACGACAACGTGAAATCAGTAAGAATCACAAATGTTTGATTTAACTTCAGGCTGTGATAAGAAGAGTATGACTGATTATCTGACAGTTCAGACACTCAGTCATTCTCTTCTTTCTACATTTTTTGATGTAGTTCTGAAAATGAAATTGTCAAAGTGTACTTACTACAAATTAAAGTGAGATGTAGATCTTGAAAGGTTCTTAGTAAAGTATAGATAAAAGATAAGACGCCCCTTTGATTTAGGAGACCACAGACCTACTTAAAACCTGCAGATGAAGTTTGTGTACCAATCAATTGCCAGTTTCTTTTCAGAGGAGACTGTGATTACTTCACAATGACAATTTATTTCCAGGATGGCAGGCTGCCTCTGTGCTCAAATAGAGAACATCAGATTGAAGTTCTGCTTATTGGCCAACTCACCGATTTAGTAATCCTACGAATAGGCTTTGGATTAAAGAAAGGCCCAAAACGTTAATAGAGGGTTGGGATGTTAAATACTTCAACTAAATATATCACGAAGGAAAAGACGTCATTCATGGTTTCAAACGGTGAATTTTAAAAGTTTTAAAGCGGACTCACCATCCCCAGAGCCTCCACCCTGGAGAGCGTGCGAGAGTGACCCCAAATCTTCCCTGATCGATGCTTTTTTGGCTTCTCCAGGGACAAATTCTGGGTTTAAGAAGAAAGAAAACAACGACAAATGTTCATGATGCTGCTTTTAAACGAGAGCAGATTTCCACAGGAAGGTTTTGAAATAGAGAAGTGAGTGTACGTGTGTGCTGATGATGCGTTTAAGGTCTCCGTTGGTCTTTCGGACCGGGCGGAGGTCGCAGACGTCGGAGACCTAATTCGCCAAATCGAGCCACTCTAGCTGCACCGTAGCCAAGTCGAGACGCTGTACTCTCTTTCTCAGAAAATCTCGAAACTCGACAACTCATTAGTCTGAATTCTCTCCTCGCTCTTCTAGACGTTTTTCTTAGATTAATGTCAATAAAAGGAGTATAACAACAACAGCATTTAGAGCCACTTTAAAAGTTACCCTGGCTACCAGAACGTCATTTTCCTAAATGATCAGTGTTTTTACCAGCTACATAAGAACCATAATAAAATCTCTCAAAATATCTTAGTTTGTATAAACTTTGAAAAAATGTTTCCACCTGTAGGCCGCCATTGTTGTTTACAATAACGTCTGGGTAGTGACGTCATATGGTTGCACCGGGCTGGATCTCATACAGGATCATATAAGTCCTGGAGCGGACTTCAGTGGTTTCCAGAGGAAGTTTTGTGGGTTTGTGTTGGAAAATAGTCGGCACAGCATTTGGCTTTAGTCTCCGTTTATAATGACCCACACCTGTCAGCTCTTTCATCAGCATGGGCCGGCTAAATGCAGCAAATGCTTCTGGGGAGAAGTGGCCAGAACATAGCCGCGGCTCCATGGGAAGTTGTTTACGCCCACAAGAGATTTCCCACAACTTCCTTCTTTTCTTGTCTTTTGTGAAGCTGTGCAGACTAACATCAGTCTCCTTGTTTCCTTTGGACTGAAAAGTGCACCCAAAAGTAGCCACATGTGGCATTATTATGTTTTTTTCCCTCCTCAAACCTCGTGACTTACGGCGTCTAGTAGTGAGGAAACGGCCAAATCCAGATGCACCAAGCAACCAATCTACATCATCAACCCAGAATGCATTGCTGCAGTAAAACAATGGCTGCGCCCGAAGGATAGAAACTGTGTTTTAAACTGTATTATTTTTAAAGAAAAACCAATTCGTTATGTCTTTTAACAACAAATTCTAGTTTGAGACAAACATTTAAGCAGATTCATGCCTGTTAGTCCTTACAGTCGGGGTTCCCTTTCAAGAATTAATTATTAAAATTATCAGTATATTGCAATCAATATCACTAATATTTCTGTCATAATTAATCTACCAGTATGTCCAAGTGTTCAAAATGATACATTTAATTCTGGATATAATTGTTGTTGTTATCCAAAACATACAAATGTACTGCTTTAAAATAAAGTAGTAAAAATAATACATTAGTTTTAGTGATTGTGTTTTATCCTTGGTTGGTTTTGACACTTCTTTTTTATGCAAAAAGTATCAATATCAGTATGGATATTGGCAATATTGGCCCTTTATTTACATAATATCGACCAACACCAAATTTTGCAGTACATAAAACTAAAATATTTTATGTAAAAGTGAAATATTTTTGGTTTCTCATTACAGAAAGTGAAATTCAGATATTGTATAGGCTTATTATAAATCATAGTGAATTATTTCAAGCCTTTATTTCTGTAAATGTTGATGATTATGTCTTACAAAGAATGAAAACCCCCAAAATTCAGTGTTTATGAAAATTAGATTATTACATAAGATGTCAGGCCTCTGAAAAATTTCCTTTTTGATCTATTTTCCAAGTTTAAGCCTAATTTCCGCCCATTTTACCAATTTTTGCTGCTTTTTCACCATTTTATCCACCTGTAACTTACTTTCATTGCTTGTATTGCATTTCATTGCAATACAAGAAATATATGTAGTGTTTTTACACATTTAAGGTTAAAGATAATGATATTTATTGCTGCAGGTTTTATTGTGATTTAATCTTTCATTGCTCAGCTCTGCTCAGATATGAAACCGATAATAAAAAGCTGTTTTTGTTGCAGTATTTTCTTTATTCTTGCGCCTACATTTCCCATGATGCTTACCTTGGATGCACATGTCGGGGTCGAGACTCTGCTGCAGCCACGCCGACACTTTGGTGTTCACCGCCGTGTTGGCTGAGGGAAGAACTCCTGAGGCGGCGGCTGAGTCGGCCCTGCCCGCAGAGCTCTGAGCACATGAGGAGGAAACGCAGATTTTAGTTCAGCACATTCACTTCTGTCACCTTCTCTGACTCCAGCGAGTATTTATAGTCACCAAATCTCCGTTAGTCTGGGCCTGTCCCAGCGCGGCGTTCTGGGACAAAGAGCAGAGGAAGCCGCCGTGACCGTGAGCGGCGCCGTTCTTCTTGTACTGGCGATGAGCTTGGAGCTTCGTCACCCAGATGTAGAAGAGGTCGTGACTTTTCGCCTGAGGAAGAAATTCAGGAATCGTCGATCGACAAAGGTGCATCTGTCTTTGTTTTATATATATATTCTAAAAAAAAACAAAGTGAACCCCTCCTCTGTAAGATCCTGCAAAAACACCCAAAGATCCTCAAAGACGACAAAGCAGCTTCATAACCCAAACATTTATTTAAAACTCTCCTTTAATGTTTGAAGGGACATTTTATATGATGGAAACATGAAAAATGATGAGAAGAACATTTCAGTTGAAAATTCAATAATAAAAACTGGTTAAGAAATTTTTTTTTGGCCCATGTTAAGTCAAAAGTTTAAGATTAAATTTAAATTGATGAGTTACAAAATTATAATTTCTACTTTTTTCATAACTTTTTTTCTTCTAATTTAGACTGTCATCTCAAAATATTGACTTAAGTATTTCAAAATTTTGACTTTTTATCTCAAACGTCTGACTATTTTTCTAAAACTTTTAACCTCTTATCTGATTATTTGACTTTTAATCTCAAAATTATGACTTTTTTCGCTCATTATTTGACTTTTGCTCGAAATTTTTTTACCTTTCTCTCAAAATTTTGACTAGTTACCTCAATTTTTTTTCCCAAATACTTTTAACTTCATCTCATTATTTGACTTGTATCTCAAGGTTTCGACCGTCTATATCAAAATTCTGACCTTTTATCTCCAAGTTTAGACTTTTATATCTCACTATCTGACACTTTATTTCAGAATTTTGACTTTTTATGTCGTTATTTCACTGTTTTTCTCATAACTTTGACAATAAAAACACAATTTCTTTAGTGTTTATCCCCAAATTTTTGAAATTATCTCTCATTAGTTTAATTTTTTATTGCAAAATTTTACTTTATCATCTCAGAATTGACTTTTTATTTCAAAATTGAACTTCTTATCCCATCATTCGACTTTGTATTCCAAAATTTTGACTTTTTCTCGTAACTCTGACTTTATAATCTCATAACTTTGATCACTGTTCCTCTTTGTATCTCAAAATTTTGACTTTTTATCTCAAAGTTTTGACTTTAAATCTCAAAGTTTTGACATTATCCCAAAGTTTTCAACTTTCATCTCATAACTGTGACTATATTATAATAAAATTTGGACTTTTCATCTCAAAATTTGGACTTCTCATTTCATTATTTAACTTTTCATCTCATAGTTTTGATTTTGAGGTTGGTGAATAATCAGAATAATGTCAGTAGCTCAGTGCAGTTTTGCTTTATTATAAATATCAAAGGTCTGTGTAACAAGCTGAGAAAAACACAACAACATTTTGGGTAATTTTATAAAACCCCCCTGGACATAATTTTACCACAAAAAGAGGAACATGTCCATGAAAAAGAGGACGTTTGTTCACGTTACCTTCATGTGATAAATAATGTCTCCAGCGTCCAGGTCGATACGATTCGACTTCTTGTTTATTGACATCACAGCGAGACTCAGGTCCAACGAGCCCTGCACTCTTCCTATGGAAATCTTCAGCAGAGAAAAGATCTTTTTAGTGTTTTTACAGACGTACTCAGTGAGAAAAATCCTGTTTTAAATGTAAAGTTGACTCACATCGTGCTGGTTTTTGCAGTAGCGCAGGATTCCTGCCTCTAAGACGAAGTATCTCTGTAAAAAGACGAAACCATAGACTGTAAAATGAGTGGACGTAACAACGTTCGGCTCAAACTGAAGCCTCCAGCAGATGCCCCGCCCCCTGGTGTCTGGCTGCAGTATAGGTCATAAGCCCCGCCTCCCCATGTATTCCAGATATGAGCTGGGAAAACTTTAAAAAATTACGATACCTGGTAGAAACGTTTCTCTCATCTTTACACTAAGGTAGTATGATGATGTCATCTGGCTGCATGGTGTTCAGGTGTTTTTTTTCTGAGAAGTTAGTTTCTCATTAGTTATTGGACGTTAAAAACCGTGATATAAGTTTCGTTTTACGATAGTTGACAGCTGCCGTTCATGAGTAGTTTTTATCGGGGATATAAGAAACTTCAGGAAAGAGCCAAAAGGAGACTAAACCTTCTGAAGAAGAAGAAATAAATATTTTTATTTCTCTTTTTTACTTGGCTCCACTGGAAATTCTCTACTGTGCAGACTCTGGCTGCACAATGGCGGCTAGAGAAACGGGGTTTTTTGGCTTCAAAATCGTAGAACGGTGACAGGTGGAGCCACGCTGTTTATTCTAAATACAGTCAATGGATGAAACACATTCACCAAACGGATCTAGATTCAGGTAAAACGAGCGGTTTTCACGGTGTGACTGGAACACGGTTGGGAAGTCTCCGGTGAAGGAGGAGAACACGTCCATTGGGAGTGTCTAGGGTCCATGCCGCACCAGGACTCCCAAAAGTCGAGGCCCCAAGCAAAGAGGCACTTCCAGCAGCTAGTGAAGGGTCAGAAACTACTAGACACCTCTTCGTCTTTTGTTGAAACTCGGTGAGCCTCGATGAATTCAATAATAGATTCGTTCTTTATGTTTAATCTTTGCAGGTTTCAACTCTCACCTGTCTGGAGTGTCGAGACGAAATAGTGCTGCTGCTCCGAGAGTGAGACGGTTTGTTCCACGTGGGCGACGTCTTCTCCAAACCGCTCGCCAGAGACTGACTGCGGTTCAACGAAGACCCGAGTGATTCCATGTCAGAGTCAAACTCCTCTTCCTGTTGTTGTGATCAGCTGGTTTGATGAGATCCACGGAAATCGCTGCAAAATCAGGAGGAAACATATTTAAAGAAAACAGCTTTTTTTTTTAGCAGTCAAATACCATACTGACCCAAATATAGGACGACCCTTCAGAATAAGACTCTGATATTCAAAATTTACTTTGTTTAACTTCTTAAGACTGTTTTTCTGATGTGCATTTTTTATTTCTCCTTGCCATTCAGGATCAGTAAGACCTAATAAGTACAAAAACTATATTGGTCTCTGTACAGAAAGTTATGATTTTCCACTGCAAATCTAAAATCAAGGCAAATGTTTGTGACTTATTTTAATAAAACTTGTTTTATTACACTTGACATGAGCCACATTCAACTGACGAGTCAAGAAAAATCTCTTATTTCGAGTTATTTAAAGACAGAATTGATATCTAAACAAGTTTCTTGAAATTAGAATTATGTCTTAATACAAGACACTCTGTTCTTACCGCATTAGCTGATTTTTTTTTTTCTCATTACAAGCAATTCAGACGTCATTTCTGTCTTTAAATAATTTGAAATAAGATATTTTTCTGGGACTCATTAGCTGAATGTGGCTCCTATCTGAAAAAATAAGTTACAAACGCATAGGTTTCCAGTTTTTGCAGTGTAGTGTTATTATTTAGCTACTAGTTTTTGTTAAATAGATAGAGTAGCTTAAAAAATTTAAGTTATTTGGGTCTGAAAGGCAGAAATGTTATGTTCAAGTACGTAAATGCCAGAGGATTAAGAAACTATTTTCTGGAAATTCTGAGAAAATCATTTAAATATTAATTAGAGGCTGCTTTCATTACTTAAATAAAATCACTAAAGGTCTGCAAAACCTAAATGAAGTGCAAGGAATTCATTAACTATAACAAAGAAATCAATTTGTTTAAGAGAAAAAAAAAGAAAACAGACCAAACAGTCTTTATAATGCTTCATTTTTTGGACATTTTACTCCATAATTCTATATTTTTTGGCTTCATAATAGTCGTTTAATGTAGCATCATTACTCTGCTGTTGCCATGGTGACAACTATGATTAGACCCTGATTTTAAGACCACCCCACTCTGTCACATTATATTCAGGTGATAAAACCTCTGAATTAAATTCAAAGCAGACAAACAGACGACATGTGTGAGCGAGGACGCTGTTTTGATTTCCAAAAATATACCTGCAATTGGATCTTACAGATTCCTTCTTTAAGTTCCTGCCAATAGATAAATGAATTAATCTGCATCTCTTATGTGTGATTGCGTAACACAGGTAAAGGTTAAAAGTGTTTACATGCTGTGAACAGCGTCAGCGTTTCCTTCAGGTTCTCGTCGCTGTGGAGTTTGGTTTCTGATTTTTAAAGCAGAGTCACATTCTGAGAAAGAAATCAATAACTTGACACTAACATTGGTATTAGTTTACTTACATGATGAGATGGAAACGTAAAATTATCAGTATATTGCATCAATATCACTAATATTTCTGTCATAATTAATCTACCAGTATGTCCAAGTGTTCAAAATGATACATTTAATTCTGGATATAATTGTTGTTGTTATCCAAAACATACAAATGTACTGCTTTAAAATAAAGTAGTAAAAATAAAACATTAGCTTTAGTGATTGTGCTTTATCCTTGGTTGGTTTACTGTGAAGAAAAAATACGTTTTTCATAGTTATAGTCATACCTATAATCGTTATAACTGGGAAATAAATGTATTATAGGTGGTTATGGTTTAAAACGTCATGTATTTTGATTTTATAAAATACATTTTCACTTTATAAAAACCAGAGAGTAATGTCTTTCACTTTAAGTCTATAACATATCACTTATTATAAATTATAGTGAATTATTTCAAGCCTTTATTTCTGTAAATGTTGATGATTATGTCTTACAAAGAATGAAAACCCCCAAAATTCAGTGTTTATGAAAATAAGATTATTACATAAGATGTCAGGCTTCTGAAAAATTTCCTTTTTGATCTATTTTCCAAGTTTAAGCCTAATTTCCGCCCATTTTACCAATTTTTGCTGCTTTTTCACCATTTTATCCACCTGTAACTTACTTTCATTGCTTTTTCTTGCTGTTTTTGCCCCTTTTCTCCACCAGTGTAAAGCAAAAAACTGTATTTTTGTAAACCAAAAATATACCTGCAATTGGATCTTACAGATTCCTTCTTTAAGTTCCTGCCAATAGATAAATGAATTAATCTGCATCTCTTATGTGTGATTGCGTAACACAGGTAAAGGTTAAAAGTGTTTACATGCTGTGGAGTTTGGTTTCTGATTTTTAAAGCAGAGTCACATTCTGAGAAAGAAACGTGTCGAAGAGGATGGGACTCTGGGTAATCCCGTTACCTAATGGAGGTGAGCTGTCGCTTCGTGTGACGCCAGAAACGCTGAAGGAGTCTTAACAAACGTTTTCAATCCTCAGTGAAACACACATTGAACTCACCAGTGGACTTTTTGGTTGCAAACAGAGATGAAGATGTTTCATTTAGTCATGTTTCTGAGGTAAAAACGGATATTAAAGTCACATTTCAGCCTCAGAACAAGCAGCCACTCTTTAATATTTTTGTTTTTTTTGCTCAGGGATGTTAATACAGTAAAAAAACAGCTGATTTTATCGTCTGGTCTGATGTTAATGTGTGATTGGCCGGTGCTCGTCCTCCCTCTTAGCTCCTGTAAGCAACACCAACACGTCCTGCAGGCCGAGGATTACCAACCTCTGCTTAATTGGTTTTTCAGGGAGTGTTTTTAGCTTCTTGCCACTTGGACAGCAAACACAATCCTGAGACAGAGAAGTGACAGAGAGTGGTGACACAACGTGAAAAGAAACCGACCACGAAAAATCAATCTGTGACTCTGAGCGACTTTGAATCGTGTTTTACTTTTAAACCAAAAACTTTCGTGTGTTTAAACTGTAGCTGCAGCTAATTATGACACTTTGCATCCTCTTCAATAAGAGGGACGGGTAATAATAATATAAATTCGGTACTTTTAAAAGCCAAATTCTGTCAGTTGTGCAGAGTTCTGATTCATGTAAAATCAAACTGTACCTAAACGCATCCTTGTGACTGTGAGGCAGTGGAACAGTCTGTGATTTTCATGCTGGACATCTGTATGAAGTGTGCAGAGCTGGGTTTTGATTTGTGCATTATTAAGAAAATAAAACACGCACTGGTCTCTGAGACCATACAAAAATCAAACCTTAACGAAACAGTGAGGAGAAAAACAGCCTGTTTCATTTTGAACGTGAGAAAGAACGAGTTAACATTTCTGTCTTCCCATTTCTGTGTGAGGATTTTATGGAAATCTTACACCATCTATCAGGCAGAAATACAGTATTTTCATTTCACAGGTTTAAAAAAAATCTGCAAATGACATCAGAAAAGTTTGCTCATCAAGTTTCTTGAAATGCAAATAATGTCTTAATACCAGACGCTTTTTTCTTACTCCATTTCTAAAACTTTTTTAAGCAATTCAAACTTCATTTTTGACTTAAACAATTCGAACTCTGACATGTTTCTGGGACGGTCAGTTGAGTGTGGCTCATATTGAGAATAAAAAGATGTTTTTTTACAGAAAATTAGACGTAAATGCTTGATTAGATTTCAGTTTATGCAGTGTAAGATTTGAAGGAGTTCACGAACAATCGCTCATTGAACTTATTAAATAAAACACTGTAGCTCAGATTGTACAAACGTAGCTGATACAACAAATGATGGAAACACAGTGAAGCAAAAGAAAAAACCCTGCATGAAATTTTGCAACTTATTATTTGTTAAAATGTTTCAAAATGATTTTGTGACCCCCAAAAATCATCTCATGACCCCTAAGATAAGATAATATAAGATAAGATAAACCTTTATTAGTCCCACAGGGGGAAATTTCAGCTTTACAGCAGCAGCAGGATACAAGAGAAACATAGAAAGATTTACAAATGAAACTCTAGGTAATTAGAATAAAATAAACAATTAACATAAATACAATTCAATAAAAATAAATGAAAGAGCATGAGCCTTTCAGCAGTATTAACAAGATTAACATATGTAAAAGATCTGAATGAGAATAAGTGAAATAAAATGAAATAAATGAAAGAGCATGAACCTTCCAGCAGTATTAACAATATTAAAAATATATAAAAAGATCTGAATGGGAATAAGTGAAATAAGTAAAATGACCCTATTAGGGTCAGGACCCACAGGTTGAGAACAGCTGCTCTGGTTTGGGTATTGATAAGATTTTATGCCAATTTTCAATCTGATTCTTTATCATGTGAGTTTTCTGTGCACAAAAAGTAGATTTACAGGTTTTGTTAACAATTCATTGAGTTTTAAGTGAATAAATTTCAAAGTTTAAAAAGAAAAGCTGATCTCTGGAAGACTCTCTGATCTTTCTGGGCTGATTTTATCTCCAGCCGTGAAAAAGAATCGATTGGGGAATCTAAAGCAAAAAGGCGTTTGATATGAATAGATTGAGGCAGAGGAGAAACAACAACAACACTTTTTAAACTCTTCAGGGTCAGTCTGTGGTTGTTTCAGTTATTTATGTTTCTCAGAACTGAACTGAGCAGCTGCTTTTACTTTTCCCAGCATGCACACACTGTTTTTATTGTATTAAAAAGGCCAATCGCGCCTCCACCTGATCACAAACAACCTTGAATGTCAGGTCTGACAATATCATACTGGATCCATATTAACCTTCAGTATCTCTTCCTCCAAACACAAAACAAAACTTGCCCTGAACGATAAACCAGGTTAGAAGAAAATCACTGGAGCAGCAGAAAGTTTCTCTCAGAACTTTACAACCAGATGGTGACCAGGAAAACCATCCTCCCCTCTTCAGATAACACTTCCTCCTCCACCTTTCTCTGACGTCTTTACACACCTTTGGCGCAGTTATTCTCAGGTTTGACATTAAACTGATAAATTAAACTTCACTTAAAAGGAAGTTTGGACCAGTTTTCCTCTGTCCACACATGTTCCTCACCAAGTCTCTCCTTTTGATTCTTTCTACTAATAAAAGGTTTGGTCTCTGCAGAAATGCTCTTAAAGGTGGAGACACTGGCTGTTTTTCAAACCTCCTACTTCCACATGTAGTCTGTAGTGTGACTGTTTTGTTGGACCTGTTTAGAGCATATGATGAGACCTAAAGACAAAGTCCTTCACCTCGACTACCAAAAAAAGATTACAAATTGAAATAGTATTTATTTAGGTACTCTTGTAAAGTCAGTAATTAAGTGGTGTAGTTAGTCACCTCTTCAATGTCCTCGTTTAAAAGTAGATAAGTTACATTAGATGTTAATGAGATACAAAGGAAAATAAATAAATGAGTAATTTTTTTGTGAATTTTTATGGTTTTTTCATTATTTTAGTGGTTCAAGGAACATTTTTGATTCATTTAGAAAAACAACAAATTCAGGGAGAGATTAGAGTCCTGATTTTATTAAATTTCTAAAGGTATAGAAGTTTATTACAGCAAAATCTCCATATTTGATTTTTACTCTTGCACCAAAAGTTATCATGTATTGAAAATAAATCTGAAACCAACTGACTTTTTATTTTTCCAGCTGGTGTAAAAACTGCGTCCTCATTACCCACGTAGGCTGTTAGTGTAAAATAAAAAGTGATAAATGATTTAGGGGCTTTTATGAATTTGGTAAAAGTAAACAGCTCTTTCATGATGAAGTGAGCAGATTTACCGCTGTTTCTTTCCTGTCACTTCACTTTTATCTCTGGGACCGTTTCACATTTTTGTTGTTGTGTTGTAGTTGAGCTGATTTATTCCAGTAGGTGTCAGTAATTCACCTCAACCTGAGCGCCCCCAAACTGACAAACGCCATTAGCGCCGTGCATTGTGGGAAACAGTACGCCAGGTAGACTGGTCCGTTACAGACTGAGAAATTTTCCCGGATCAGTAGAAACATCCAGGAACTTGTAGTTTACTACAGATCTACCAAGTTTTCACAAACTGATACTACAAACTGAATTTCAGCAGAAGGAGGAGGAGGTTTGGAAAACAGCGTTTGTGTTGTGGTGAGAGTCTCTGTATCATCCCGTCCTCTCTTTTATTTGTCTTTTGTGGACGACCGGCCTCCTGAAATGAGTTTGTAACTTTGTACTATTCTGGAAATCACAGATATAGAACCAATTTCTCTTTCTTCTCTTACCTGGACAAACTGCTGCTGGGTTTCAGAAACTTTAGAACGACTCATCGTCTTGTGAAGTCAGTGAAAACTGACCGTTAATTAGGGTTGGTCACTTAATTAAGGAAATTAGCACCAGGTGCCAAACTAACAGTTGAGGTTTCTTGAAGTGTTCTTTACTTTTGATGAGTGTTTTTTTCAAAAATCTCATTTAAATTTTTTAAACTTTGCTTCATAATAAATGTAACTGATGCATTATGTTGAAAATACTGCAATATAACTTCAGTTTGGATACTTTTGTCACAGAACGATGCAGTAAACTTGGTATATATGTATATGCCTTAAGTTAAAATGCAGTATTTTGATATTTGTATACACACAAAAACCATCTGCATACATTTACATATACATTTTTTTTCTTTCCTCCTTTCGTACAAAGTTTCTATATTTCTAATTTGTAGTTACCTAATACCTGTTTTTTAATATTTATATTTGATATTTCATGTTTATTCTTACTTGTTTTTGTACAGAGCAAGCGCAGTTGAAACTGAAGTCAAAATCCTATATGATTCTTGAAGATACTTTGATTGATTCTGATTACATACACATTTAGACTCATACACACACACACAGATTTGAATTACACACAGTATCAATTGATAATTAATCAGGATAAATGATTATTTTCCACCGTACCTGCTTAACAACATGGTATATTTTATATATTTTTACATTTTCTTGAATTTCTTGAGTTTCTCACCCAGATAATTTCACAGTTTGACTCCACAAATAAACAAAAAGAACATTTTTAAGGTTGTTTTTATGTTGATTTTGAAGTTATGTTCCCCTCTTAACCGTCTCAATGATATAATATTCTTATTGGTTATTTTCAGGCTTTTAGTGACACTGATAGAAACAAGTGACATTATTTTGATGTTTTATTAGCGGAATAATAAATCCATTAGCTGACTCTAAAAATAATCAGAGATTAGAGACAGTGAGTAAACAGTAACTGCAGCTTTGCCAGCGTTTCCTCTGCAGACTCTGACTGTGTTTGTCTCCGGTTATTGACGGGGAAATGATCAGAGTCAGGGAAGAGATCGATCGATCAGTCAGAGGACGAAGAGCGAATGCAGCTTCACCTCTGAACTTATCTTCCTCTAAATCTGAAGCTGCTCTGTTACGTAAGGACGGGACGGAGCAGAGGGAGTGACCTCGGCCGTGGTGACAGCATGTGGTGGAAACAGGATGAAGAGATTTACAGGTTTCTGAGCTCCATTACTCAGGGAGGGAACCAACGCAGGGAACCAACCACAGCTTCAGGGAGAGTTTACTCCCTTTGGGTGAAGTTTAAAGATGAGAATCAACACTTTAAAGTCAGGCTTTAAACTTCTATAAAAACAGAAATGAGCTCCATGCAGGTCAGGTTACCTTTAACTCTACATTCATAACACTGAGTTTAAAACACCAACTGCTGTAGAAACTTAAAATAAAATACATAAACAACTGATATGGAGACATTTTTCAGCCAGAAAGGAGGAAAATCACTGAGATTATAACAGAATAATCTCAATTTAGGGATATTTTTAATGTTAATTTAATGTTCATCAAAGTGTGTGAAATTTCTCCTCAAGATTCTGCAGCTTTATGCTTCATTAAAGCAAATAAAAAACAGGACTTAAGGCTGATAAAATGTCACTACTGTTTATATACTTTGTTTTTTAGACTCAAACCTGACAAAAAAGCTTTATCAAAGAGCAGCTACAGTGAAATATCTGAATATAAAGGTTCAGTTTTAAAAGCTGTTATTTTTTAGATTTAGTTATGATCATGAGACGTTCAGGGCCTGTGGGAATTATTTATGAGAGTTTTCCAGAGCTCATTAAGGAAACATTAGCACAGTAAAAAGTTTTAACTTATTTTAACCCTTGTGTTGGCTTCAAATTTACTATGTTCAGATTAATCATAAAGTCTAAAGTGAAGATGTTTGCAACATGTTCACACATATGTAATAATTATTTGTGCAATTGTTGGTATGATTCACCTTATTTGCTCTTTTTGTGTCGTAAAGGAGGAAAATTGTAAGTTTTTATCACAAAGGTTATTTTCAGAGGTGCATATGTTATCACAGACAGGTTTATGTCTAAGTGCAAGTGAAATCATTAGTGTTTTAATTGCAGCAAAGTGCATAAAACACATAATTTAACAAATTTATTTATGGTCAATTGAATTAATTGAAATTAAAAACTCTTTCTGAAAGGTTTTTGAATCTTACCTGAAATTCACCTCCGAGTCTCATCACCTGCTTTGGACTTTGGCGCCATTTAAATCCAATAAGTTTCTCATTTGTCCTTCAGCTGAGGATTCAACATTTCCAAAATAATAATAAAAAAACGTTTTAAATATAAAAGAAAGAAAAAAAACCGAGCTAAAGAAGTCAAACTGCAGGTAATGTGGGCAGATAATCACTCATTCTGATCACATAATCTCAGCTTCTCTCCTTCTTCACGGTGACACGAGCTTCAAATCCAAGGAGCGCAGCGCGTGCACGGCTGCGCGCGCGTCCCGCAAAGTGTTTTATCCGCATTAGTGGGATTTACTGCGGCGTCTGAGCGCGAGGATGAACAGGAAACTTCCACCACAAAACACAGATAAAGGCAGTTAACTCTGTTCAGAGAGAGAAACTCAGGAAACTTCCTCTAATGATCTGTTTTAAGAAAAGTTAAAATACACAACAAGAAAACTTCATAACACATTTATTTAAAACTCTCATTTACTGTAGGAAGGACACATTTTATATATTGCAAACATAAACCAGTTAAAAAAAAGATCAAATGTACTTTTTTCCCCTTATCAAGACAAACTTTTAAGATTAAAAGTTAATATTTTGACATTTTATCTCATAATTTGACTTTCATCTCAAACTTCAGTCTCAATATTTTTACATTTTCACTCAGATTTTTGTAACATTTTAACTCAAAACTTAGACTTAATAGCCCCAAATTTTGACCTTTTATCCAAAACTTTTGAATTTTTGGCTCAAATTTTGACTTCGACAACAAAAAAATCTCAAAATATTTACATCATAGCCCAAAATTTTGACATTTTATCTTGAAATTTTGTCTTTTCAGCTCGAAATTTTTGACCGATACAGGTCAAAACATTTCTCAAGATTTTGACATTTAATCTTAAAATTTTGACTTAATTTAGCGAAAAAAAATCTTAATATTTTGATCTCATAGAGACCAAACCATTTCTCAAAATTTAGACTTTTTGTTGTAAAAGTATTTTATATATTATCTTGAAATTTTGTCTAGGTGGACCAAAAAATTTGTCAATATTTTGACTTCTGTTATCTAAAAATTTTGACATCAATCTTAAAGTTTGGACTCCTTGTAGGGCAAAAAAAAAATCTGAAAATTTAGATATTTCATCCTGAATTTTGACTCAATATTGGCTAAAAAAAAATTGCAACAAAGCCAAGTTTTTATATTTAATTTTCATAAGTGGCAGAAATGGGCTTCCATAATAATGCATCAATATTATTGAATTGAACCATTCTCATCAAAATAAAAAAACTGTCTATTTGATGATTTTGTGGAACCATTTCAGCAGATAATGAGCAGAATCCTCCTCCTCAGTCACGTCTGTTTCCTCAGGTCATTTTAGACGAACTGACCCAGATTAACATGCTGTAATCTGCAGATTAGCAAAACAGTATCTGTGACCACTTCTGTTTATGCAGGCGGGAGTGGTTTAAAGAGTTAACGCTATCTCAAAAGTCTTTTTTTTTTAAGTTTTATTTTAATGCTTCTCTAACTGATCCATCTCATTTCACATCCAAATAAAAAAACTCACAAACAGAACGAGTTGAGACAGTTTATTGACACATGAATTTATCCTTAAATACAGAAATTACACAGACATGAAGATGGTGTTGTTGTGTCCTTGAGTCCCATGAAGAGGTTTGGATGAACTTAAATAAAAAGTGTTTGTTCATAGACGTCGTGCTTCAGTGGATGGAAGCTGGAAACTCTTGCTCCGCTCAGATTTATGACTTTTGATCTGGTTCAGTCTGGTTCAGTCTCTGGTTTCCTCCTCGTTCCTCTACGCCGCCTCGTCTGCGTCTGCCGTGCTCTGCTGTTTGTCGTTCTGTTGTTTGACGTACTGCTGCAGGAGGGCGGAGAGGTGAGCCGGGTGACGCTGCAGCATGGAGGCGGTGTGTGATGTCATCATGGTCAACCCGCTCACCAGCTCGCCGTGCACCGACGTCACTGACGGCAGTTTGGAATAATTCAGCACGCCATTAACGCTCAGCAAAGAGTTTTCTATACAGGCGCCTGTTTGTTAGAAACACAGACAGAGGAAGAGGAGGTGCTGAATTTTAATTCATTGACTTATTTTTTCCAAACTTTTAACTTAATTAAGATCAAACAAATACTCAAAATTCAGAGTATTTAATCTAAAAATTTGACATTTTATGACAGGGAACGTGTGCTTAGACGTCATCAACTGGACATGGACAAACCTTTATGATCTGACCGACATATTTGAGTCTTGACATATGACATTTTATGACACATTTTTAAGCAAATGTAGACCAAAAAAAACAATCTCAAAATTTAATCCTTTTATCCAAACATTTTGCTGTTTAATCTTGACATTTTGAGTTAATCTAGACCAAAAAAATCTCAAGATTTTAACGTTTAATCTCAAAATTCTGACGTTTCATATAGAAGTTTTGACATTTCTCTCAAGGTTTGACTTTTGAGTTTTGACTAAAATTCTCTAAAACTCTCATTTAGAAGTTTAATCTCAAAATTTCACTTAATATGGACCAAAGAGAGTCTCCACAAAGCCAAATTTTCATTTTTATTTTCTTAACTGGCAGAAATGGGCTTCCATAATAATGCATCACCACATGTTTCGATTAAAAAATTATACATATACACATGTTTTTCAATTCCTCACAGTTTGTCTGATGTTTTCAGTCTGATTATATCTCTATTATGATTCATTATTATTATTGTTTTGTCTCTATGATTCTGAGATTTAATTCAGACATCAGTTTTGTCTTTAATATCTTGACTGAGATATTTTCCTGGACTTTCAGTTGAATGTGGCTCATATCAAGTATAATAAAACAGTTTTATGTCTTATTATTATTTAATGGTATTGGTATGGATTGAATCTTATCTATCCCCGGTAAAAACTCACCCAGAAGTGTCATCTGTGGACTGGCTCTCAGAATCCTCAGCATCTCTTTCACTTTGGGTTCGCTGCTGACAAACATCACTGTGGAGCCCACGAACAGAGGAGTCATGTTGCTGTAAACACTTTCCTTCAGGAACGACCGCGTCACCTGAAAACACAAAGAAGAAGAACATCAGAGGTTCAGAGACTAGAAAGTGTCATTGGAAGCATGAGAAAATGAGAACACAGTGAAAATAGAGAAACTGATCTTTACCTGGTTGGGGAAAAATCGGACCCTGATGTCGTATTTATGGAGCCTGTTCTTCAGGAGCAGCATGTCTTCTGCATTACTAGCGTTGTTTTGGACCACAGCGATCATCTTACACTCCTTAAACATCTTTTCTAGATCTCTTTTCATAATCTTCATTAAAGGAGAATCCTGCAGAGGAAAAAAGGAGAGTTTTAAATATCAAACAGCTCAAGACATTTGCGAAAAGGCTGAACGAAGGTCTTCATTTTCCCAGACATGTTCCTCCTTTTTGGCGGCAAAATTATGTCCAAGGATTCTGTAAAATTTCCCAAAATGTTGTTGTGTTTAAAACCAAAGCTGCACTAGAATACTGACATTATTCTGATTATTCACCAACCTGTCAAGATGTTGAGCAGGAAACCACATAAAAAAAAAATCCAAATTTTAGAAAAACAGTAAAACTTTGGGTTAAAAAAGTCGCAGTCAGAGGTCCAAACATGAAAATTCTGAGATAAAGTGTTGAAATATTTAGATAGAGAGTTACAATTTTGGGATAAAAAGAACAAGTTTTGAGACTAATAGTCCAGAATTTTGGAAAGAATAGTCAAAATTTTGCTACGGGGATGTCCAAACAATGAAATAAAAGTCAAAACTGTAACATAAAGTAAATTATGAGATTAAACATTATTATTCTGAGATGAAAAGTCAAAACTTTAAGATAAAAACAGTCAAAGTAAGACGTCACAATGTGAAAATTCTGAGATAAAATGTCGAAACAAGTCAAAATTTGGGGTTAGAAGAATATATTATAATATATTTTGAAACAATGAGTTAGAAATGTTGAAAAAAAGAGTCAATATCATGGCACAAGAAGTTAAAATGTTAGAAATAACAGTCATACTGTAAGATCAGGACAAATTTTTCGTCGTGACAAATGGGAGGCAGAATGTACAGTCTGCAAAGCTGGAACTTATGTCTCTGTGGATAATAATGGTTCCAACGATCTGTAAGCCCATATCACCACAACAAAACATTTAAGAATAGGCTACCTCTCTTTTTTCTTTTTGTTCAATATTTTGAGGCATTATTTCTATTTTTACGTAACTGATAATTGGGAGGTTATTTTGAAGAATGGTTCTCTACCTCACTTTTCCCAACTAAGGTGTAAGTATCAGACTTAAGAGAGATGTGATTTTTTATTTTGTTAAACATCTTAATCATCTCAAAACGGCAGCTGCTCTGTGGCAGAGAAGAAGGCTCTGCAGAGGGTAGTGAAAGCAGCACAGAGGACTGTGGGATGCAGTCTTTCAACTACCACGGACATATACTCCTCCAGATGCAGGAAACGGGCCTCCTGCATCATGAAAGACCCCACCCATCCCGCAAATGCTCTGTTTGTCCCTCTCCCCTCAGGCAGGAGGCTGCGGAGCATCAGGAGCAGGACTACCAGACTGAGGAACAGCTTCTTTCCTGAAGCTGTGAGACTGTTGAACTCTGGTGGTCCCCTTTCGTGCCCCCCCCCCCCCTGACAAATGAACACTGCAATTTTTGCACAGTTTATTTCTTTATTCTGTCTATTTGTTAAAAAGGCTAGTTGATTGTGTTCTTCTTGTATTCTCTTTTCTTATTGTATATTTGTATATATTTATTATTCTCATTTCTATGATTGGGCTTGCTCCGGGACCAGGGTAACCTAATTTCGTCCCACCCATGTTTTACATGGGTTGAATGACAATAAAACTCCTTGAATCCTTGAAGTGTCAGACTTAAGAGCGATGTTTATTTTTTATTTTGTTAAACATCTGAATACTTGTGTTCCTACAGAACTTGAGTCAATAACTATCAAAGACTAGAGCAGTGGTTCCCAAAGTGGGGGTCGGGACCCTTTTGGGGGTCGCGAGACATTGATAGGGGGTCGTGGAATGTGTCCCAAAATCAAAAACTATGAACAATTCCACATTTTATCTATCACCATAAGAATAAAAGCAAAAAAGGGGTTAAAGATAATATGAAATGATGCAAACAGAAAATTTTCAATCTGTTTTTCACATTTCTTTGTTGAAGTTTGATGCCGTGAACGGTTAGTCAATTTTCTACTGATGAGTTAAATTAAGTATCCTGGGGGTTTTTCATTGTTTTTTTTGTCTGTTTTTGGATTGGTCCATTCGTGTTGTACCACAGCAGGGGGTCGCCAGTCTCCAACGCTGCCATTTTGGGGGTCCCAGGCGGAAAAGTTTGGGAACCCCTGGACTAGAACATGCCATATTTGTATGTGACTGATTATATTGTTTAGGAGAATTGCTTTAAATTAATAAATATAGTATTCATAAAGCAACTTTTTGTGAGTGTTTTGGGCTATTTCTCAGTATATCCAGGTAAAGTGTTCTTTCTGGGGAATTCAGAATATTTGTTTAACTGAGTTAGAAGCACAGAAAGACCCCTGACCCATGGAAAACCCCTAACAGGGGGATAGGGTTAGGGTTCAGAGAAACAGAATATGGTCACCCTAGTTTTCTGTTGCTTGTTGGAGCATGATTTCCCATGTGCAGATTAACACCAGTGTAAAAGTGTAAAAAGGTTGTTGTTACCTCGTTGAGTTGTTTGGACCTGGAGGGAAAAGCTCCAGGAGGAAAAGTCTGAGCTGGAGGAATAAACTGAGTCACAGCTAAAAGCTTCTGCTTCAGGATATGAACCGGTCTCCGGTGCCGAGTCACGGACTTGGAGCCGTAACGGACACTTTGTGTTAGAGGGAGCCATCCTGGAAGAGAAGAAAAACAGGTTTAATAACACTAAAACATCCTGAAAGAACAGAAAAAAGACGATAAACAACATGAAACTGA
>RPOG01000628.1:73216-131533 GCA_008086565.1 Thalassoma bifasciatum
TTTTTTTTTTTTTTTTTACCCCAGTACATTTTTATTGTCAAAAATTTTTAGAAAATAACCGAAGTTTGAGCACATCAATCGAATTTTTAGATAAAAGTCTAAATTAGAGATAAAAGTGGAAATTTTGAGTAAATAAAGTCGAAATTTTGAATTGAAAAGTTGAAATTTTAAGATAAAATGTCGAAAATTTGAGATCAAAAGTCGAAACTTTGAGATACAGGGTCAAAATTTTGAGTTAATGTCGGAATTTGAGATAAAACTTCTGAATTACAACTTTATTTACCCAAAATTTAGTCTTTTTTTCCCCCAAAATTCTGATTTTATCACAAAATTTAGACTTCTTATCTCAAAATTTTGACAAAATGTGGGCAAAATACTAAATTGTCTTATCACATTTTATCATGCTTTACCCTGCGCTGTGCTTTTGCTTGTCTGTTTTGTTTTACTTGTTTTGCTTGTTGGATTTTAATTTCTTTTAAGCTGTAAAGTGTCTTTGAGTATTTTGAAAAGCGCTATATAAAATAAATTTATTACTATTATTATTATTATTATTACTAAATTATTAAAAACAGCTCTAATTTTTTTTATATTTTAAACTAGTGGTAAAGGGATTCTATTAATGAAAAAACATTTTGTCAATTCAGCCTAACTTTGTAAAGACTGATGATAGTTTGGAGATTTATACATAAAAAAATACTAATTGGAAGTAGTAATTTGCTGTGTTTTCAGCATTGATGCTGCCTTCACAGGTGCTGTGGTTTCAACTTTTGGCCACAGGAAGGCAGCATACACCTCGAATAATTCAAGGTACAGCGTTAAATCATTAACATTTCTTGTTTTTGAACTAATTATCAGCATCTTCATTTTTTTTTAATGACAGTATATCTTCTGTCACATTTTTTTAATCAGCACCAACTTAAGGTTCAATCAAACAAGTCTATTGGATTGGTGTTGTAAATAAGTGACAAAGAAAGGAGTAAAGGTTACTTTAATTAACATTTATTCATGAAAAGGTCGTTTCAGAGACCAAAGAGTTCATCATGAGGAGTGTCCGTCCAGACATGCGGGTGATACAGGAGGAAACACAGCACACAGCTAAACCACAGTCTTTAAAAAATAAAATCAGTGCACAGATAATCTTACAAAGATTGCATAATTCAAAGAAAGGTTATAAAATTTCCCAGAAATAGTGCAATTTAACCACCACCAGGAAAATAAAAAGAAACCTGCTCCTCTGTCGTCCTCGGAGCCAAAGAATCGTTTGGTTTTCTTCTCGTGAAAATGCTTTTTTTTTTAGTCTCGTGTGCAGAGAAGCCGATGTTAACTGAGCGGCTACATTTCACATTAATGAGTATGAAAACGTTTTTTTTTGTGAACCTTTCATTGCACTTGGGAAAACAAATACAAAACATACGGTGTATATTTATTTATAATAATATTATATATGTTTGTCATCCCATAACTCAACAATCTTCCTCACACATGTTCAAATTAATAAAGAGCCAGTGTTTTATTCAGTCCCCTCTCAGGGAACAAGGCTACATGTGTGCAGAAACATTTACTTTAAATAAGTTTTCACATTTAAAAGGGACGAAAAGAATCCCAACAGCACAAACAGGACGTCAGGCGTTTCCCACACGCACCCTCAAAGTTAAGTGCATCAGAGTCTGAGATGTGTGCAGTGAAGGTTTGGAAAGTAAAAAAAAAAAAAACTTCACAGGCGTCAAAACCGGCTCCGAGTTGGTTTATGACGACAGAGCGCGTTGAAATAGAAAGAGATGAATGAAAGCTGCAGAAATGAACTCACAATCCTCTAAAACCTGGCAGGATTCGATTTAAATAAAGATATTCAACTCTTTAAAATCCTTCACCATCACTCTTTAACTCAGCCCTGTCACACTGTCAAGTAAAGGATGTGCAGAGAAAGCTGCTCTGTTAGCACTTGGAGACATTTTAAATGTATTTATAATCCATAATAAAACAAAAATCAACCCAACAAACCTCATATATCTCAACATTAAGCTCATATTCCCTTTAACCAGCTCATCCTCTCACCTGAATGTTGAGAAAATATTACAATTAATGGGTTTGCTGATCGGTATTGCACCAACAACGCACCTGCATGTAGAAATATTAGATTAGGCAGACGTAGCTCCAGGTACACACTATATACAACACAGCAAACACACACACGCACACGCACCTAACAGGTTAAACAGAGTCCACAAACACAGCTGTGTGATTCAAAGTGGCACCAAAGTGAAAGAGTGACGTCACTGCA
Organism: Thalassoma bifasciatum; assembly: GCA_008086565.1. Taxonomy (NCBI): domain Eukaryota; kingdom Metazoa; phylum Chordata; class Actinopteri; order Labriformes; family Labridae; genus Thalassoma; species Thalassoma bifasciatum. The sequence continues at coordinate 75,498 of RPOG01000628.1, forward strand.
GCGTCACAAACCCTCCTCTCACCGGAGGCCAAGTGTACATTCAAAATCTGTTATCAAAAAGTTCTCCTAAATCCAACAAACCTAAAGCTCCATCTCTCAGCGTCGGAGGTTCAGCAGCCTGTTCGCCGTCTGCTGAGGGCAGTGTGCTACATGTACTGGTGTACTGGTGTGCATAATCTACTCTACGTTCCCGCCGTGGGCTCGAGTTCAAAGCTAAACCTGCAGAGAGGAAGGCCACAGGGTGTCGAACCCTCATCCTAAAACCTGTCTGACTGCCACATCCCATAATAATCCTCCTCCTCGTGGTGAGCGTGCATGCAGGGACGCTCGCCGTGGAGGATGTGAGTGTTGATGAGGGCGGGGGAGATGAGCATGCTGGTGTCGATGAGGACGAGAAAACGGCTCCTTCACCTCAGACTGACTCTTCTTTCTGTCCTTCAGAACTATGATGCACACACACACACACACACTCACACACACACACACACACAGGAGTCTGAGTCTGGACAGGTGAGGAGGTGTGGTGCTGTGTGCTTCAGAGATGTGCTGCTTTGGTACAATCGTGGATGGATCCAAATGTTATAAAAAACAGTTTCACAAACACAACAGATGAGATGAGCGCGCGCACACACACATACTGGTTTTCATGGTTTATGGGGACGACCCTCATTATCATAATTTATGGGGACCACTCTTTCCAGAGGTTGCAGAGAGCTGAAAGTAAATTAAAGAGACTTGCCTGTACACACCTTCAAACACTTGTTGTCTGCTTGTTTTTTTTATAATAGCAAGAAATGCGTTTGTTTTTGTTTTTTTAACAGGGACCTCAATTTTGATCCCCATATTGTGTAAACACGTTAATGTCCCCGCAAGTATAGGAATACAACACATACACACTCACTCACACACATACGGACTGTATTGTCTCCTGCAGAGGAGAGCGGAAGGATTATAAAGCATAAATATATGTTTTTGTATATATATTCATTTCTTTTAGAGCGACTCCCTGTGAAGATAAAAAACACGGTTAAAAAGAGGAGGCGGTGTCACGTCACTGTGTGGAGAAACACTCCAGGCCCCTCCCTCCCAGAAAACACGGAGCACCAGTGGACGAGGGTTACACACATGCACACCTCAGAGCCAGAGAAAAGAGGCCCTAACAGCCCTGAGCCTGAACACACACACTCACACATTCACACACACACACTCAGCCACGGTGTGTGTGAGCCTCCACCCATGTACACGTCCCGTCTGAGAGCAGAGGGCGTCCGGTTGGGTGTGGTGAGCCAGTGCTGGCGTGAACCCTCAGGCTGAAGCCCGGTGGTCAGGGTCGGTTCAGAGCCGGTCAGTCACCGGCGCCCGCTGACGTCTGCAGTTTAAAGCTGGTGCACGATGCTGTCCGTGTGGTTGACTGAGACCGGCCCGTCCTGACGCAGACGCTGCCACTGGAAGGTGGTGCTGAGGGANCTCCTGTTTTAAGCCTTTAGCTCCTGTTTTAGCCTTTAGCTCCCATTTTAGCCTTTAGTTCCTGTTTTAGTCTTTACCTCATGTTTTAACCCTTAGCTCCTGTTTAAGCCTTTAGCTCTTGGTAAAGCCTTTAGCTCCTGTTCTAGCCTTTAGCTCCTGTTTTAGCCTTTAGCTCCTGTTTTAGCCTTTAGCTCCCGTTTAAGCCTTTAGCTCCTGTTTTAGCCTTTAGCTCCTTTTTAAGTCTTTAGCTCCTGTTTTAGCCTTTAGCTCCTGTTTTATCCTTTGGCTCCTGTTTTAGTCTTTTCCTCCTGTTTTAGCCTTTAGCTCATGTTTTAGCCTTTAGCTCCTGTCTTAGCCTTTACCTCCTGTTTTAGCCTTTAGCTCCCATTTAACCCTTTAGCTCCTGTTTTAGTCTTTGCCTATTGTTTTAGCCTTTAGGTCCTGTTTCTATCCTTTACCTCCAGTTTTAGCCTTTAGCTCCTGTTTAAGCCTTTAGCTCCTGTTTTAGCCTTTAGCTCAAGTTTTAGCCATTACCTCCAGTTTTAGCCTTTAGCTCCTGTTTTAGTCTTTAGCTCCTGTTTTATCCTTTGGCTCCTGTTTTAGTCTTTTCCTCCTGTTTTAGCCTTTAGCTCATGTTTTAGCCTTTAGCTCCTGGTTAAGCCTTCAGCTCCTGTTTTAGCCTTTAGCCCCTGTTTTAGCCTTTATCCCTGTTTTAGCCTTTAGCCCCTGTTTTAGCCTTTAGCTCCTGTTTTAGCCTTTAGCTCCTTTATAAGCTTCATCCTCGTGTTTCAGCATCATGCTTCACGTCAGTCTAAGCTTCATGTTTTAAACTTAAGCCCCTGTTTTTTTTAAATTTAGCTTGTTTAAGCCTTTAGCTCAAGTTTTAGCCTCAAGCCTGTGCCTGAGTTTTCAGTTTGATTCTTGTATTTTGCTGGGCTTTTTTTCTTTAGCTTATGTTTTTGCCTTGATCTCACATTTTAGGGATTCGCTTGTGTTTGTGCACTTGGCTCATTTTTTTTTAGCATTTTTTAACCTTGAGCTCATCTTTTTATTTCTTAGCGTATTTTTTCCCCTTTAGCTTGTGTTTTTTTAGCCTTTAGTTCCTGTTTTAGCCTTTAGCCTGTGCTCTATCTCTCTCCTGTTTATCTTTCTTCTGCTCTTCTGTCCCTTTTTCTATCAGACAGTCCAGCTCCTGTTCCACTTTGACGACTTAATAAATCACAGGAATCATTCTCAGCAGAGAAACACACAGATCTCTCCTCTTACTGCTACACTTCGTCTTGCTGGAAATCAAGTCCAGTCCAGTCCGACCCGATTGGGAGGCGAGGAATTAGCATTTAGAAGTAAACTATTTAAGTGCTGATAACCTCATTTTAGGTTGTGCATTACGATAAGGCATATATCTAGAGGGGAGACTTTTTCAAGATCACTTAAAAAGTCCTCACAGTCCCTTTAAAGATGATAAATTCGGTGGAAAACATGATACTTTGGCCTGAAGTGCATGTTGTGTGACAGTGTGGTGCATTTCTGATCTCTTACTTGTTCTAAAGTGGACTGGGAGAAGTTGTACTCCTCAAAGTTGAAGTTTTGTTTGGCTGAAAACAAAGAAAGAAGAAAATTAAAATCAGTCATCAGGTTTCACCCAGGCTGCAGCAGCGTGTGTGTTTATTTATGTTTGTGTGTGTCTCACCGCTCTCTAACTGAGAAAAAGCTGTGGCCAGTGACTTGACGTCCTCCATGGGGATTTTATAAACCATCAGAGTCGCGAAGCTGCAGAGAGAGAGAATCAGCTGTGAGTCTGAATCAATGACTGTATATAGAATGGACAGCGTGGCTCCTCCTGTCACCGTTCTACGATTTTGAAGCCAAAAAACCCCGTTTCTCTAGCCGCCATTGTGCAGCCAGAGTCTGCGCAGTAGAGAATTTCCGGTGGAGCCAAGTAAAAAAGAGAAATATAAATATTTATTTCTTCTTCTTCAGAAGGTTTAGTCTCCTTTTGGCTCTTTCCCGAAGTTTCTTATATCCCCGATAAAAACTACTCACGAACGGCAGCTGTCAACTATCGTAAAACGAAACTTATATCGCGGTTTTTAACGTCCAATAACTAATGAGAAACTAACTTCTCAGAAAAAAAAACACCTGAACACCATGCAGCCAGATGACATCATCATACCACCTTAGAGTAAGGATGAGAGAAACGTTTCTATGAGGTATCGTAATTTTTTAAAGTTTTCCCGGCTCATATCTGGAATACATGGGGAGGCGGGGCTTATGACCTATACTGCAGCCAGACACCAGGGGGCGGGGCTTATGACCTATACTGCAGCCAGACACCAGGGGGCGGGGCTTATGACCTATACTGCAGCCAGATGACATCATCATACCACCTTAGAGTAAGGATGAGAGAAACGTTTCTACCAGGTATCGTAATTTTTTAAAGTTTTCCCGGCTCATATCTGGAATACATGGGGAGGCGGGGCTTATGACCTATACTGCAGCCAGACACCAGGGGGCGGGGCTTATGACCTATACTGCAGCCAGACACCAGGGGGCGGCATTGAAATAAATTACTGCTGCTTTTGTTGTCAAAGAGTTTCTGATGTGACCAAAATTGGATAAGCGAAACTTTACTGTGTTCACTACTGATTTAATTTGTTTTCTAAATGTATGATTTGAATCAATTCTTATCCCCAGATATTTAAATTCAGGCACAACTGTTAACTTCTCCCCATTAATGAAAACATCAGGTGTCATGATATTCATTGACCGCTTAGTGAAAAACATGCAAACTGTCTTTTTAGTGTTGAGATGCAGACATGAGTTTTTCATCCATTCAACAACTGGGGTCATCGCTGCTGATAACTAAGAATGTCTCAGAGACTTTGAGAAACTTTTACGTCAGAAAAACGAGTAAGAACTGCAGATTTTTATAACTCAGTGATAGTAACTCATGATTATGAGTGAAGAAAACTGTTTGTTTCTACAGTGTGTGTGTGTGTGTTAAAGCTCTAACATAGAGAGTGTGTGAGTGTATAAAGGCAGCAGAGTGATGAGGGGGGGGGTCAGGAGGGGAAAAGGTCGCAGGAAAGTTAACTCTGTGGACAAACACTCGGTCTCTGAAGACCTTCAGATCAGGGAGACTTCAATGATAGCTTTTAATGTATTCAACAGATCTAATCGGCCTGAATAATGCCTCACATTGGTATTCAAATTCCCTCACAGCTACAAACTGTAGAGCGTCATAATAACTGAGCCAAGGCCAGAAATAAAAACTCCACAATGTCTGAATCAACTTTGTCTCATTCTTCCGCTCGTGTAAACGGCTTTGAGTGGATTCAAAGCTTAAAGGGCTGTGTGTGAAATTTAAATAAAGACCACGCTCCTTAAAAATGTGAAGGAATGTATTTAATTCAGTATCACATTCAGAAAAATGCGACATTACGAACCTTTGAGAGAGGAAATTAATGAGGCACGGGAGGAAACGGACGCTATTGAAGGAAGGGCGACGGAAAAAATACAGACGAGCGCGACCTACACGGGGTTAGGCTTTAGAAAACAGCACAGCAGCTGTTTGTAAATTTAAGAAAACCACTGAAATACAAAAACCTGAGCGGTCACGTCTTTGACCTCACACCTTAAAGTCTTTACTCTCCAAACTTCAGACTGAAGGTCTCTACACTCGTCCGAAAAACCGCACATTCAAGAGAAATTAAATCCCATATTAGGTCGATAATCTTCGCTCACTGACGCCAAATCTTACGTCCGTTATTGTTTTTTAGCATCTGTCCAGGTAGTTTCCCGGCTTGTTTGACTGTTAAAGGACACCGTAGGCTAATTAAAATGTTAAATTTTCACTTCTACCCACACATTTTCAGGAACATTGGCTCCTTGACTATCAGGTGAAACTATCTCTGCTCCTGTCGTGTTTTCACGAGTGGATGGTTCTGTTGTTACAGTTCAGACCGTTATTTGTAGATCTTTAGCCCAATTCCAATTCCTTTCTTAACCCTCAATCTTGGTAGCCCTCAAAAACAAGTGTTAAGGGTTATTTTGTGATTTAGAAATGGGACACCCCTTAAATGCAGATACATCTTCAGACTGTAGGGGGCAGCATTATGCCAAAGCGGCGTTCGTTGTTGCCAAACTCTGCCTGTTTAATCATAAGCCACAAACGCAGCTACCATCCACGGGTCCATCAGGTCCATATTTTTGAAATTGTTGTGGACTGTCTGTCAGTTATTCCTTCGGTTAGAGTTACAAACAAATAATCTGCATAAATAACACAACCACAGACATATTCAGCTGTCACAGCAAACCATAGTTTATTGAAAGGTAAACACCAGCTATAACTATCGTTACATAACTCTGCAGCTACAGGAGATGACATTACCCGGTCATCTTATACCATTATCGGCACAAGCATGTTATATAGGCTGTTATCTTGATAAACAATTACATTACCACGGAGAAAAATGACTAATTTGTAACGTTTACTAACTTAAACGATAGGAACAACACACCAAGATGGTAAAATAAAAACAAATGTTCTGCAACAATGAGGTAAATCAGTGGTTCCCAAAGTGGGGGCGGGACCCTTTGGGGGGTCGCGAGACATTGATAGGGGGTCATGGAATGTGTCCCAAAATCGAAAACTATGAACAATTCATGAACATTTTATCCATTATTGTGAGAATAAAAGCAAAAATTGGGGTGAAAGATAATTCAAAATTATGCAAACAGAAAATGTTTTATCTGTTTTTCACATTTCTTTGTTCAAGTTTGATGCCGTGAACTCAGCAAAGTGCACATTAGTCGGTAAATTATCGATCGATCAGTTAAATTAAGTATCCTCAGGAGGGTTTTGTTGGTTTTTGTCTGTTTTTGGATTGTCCCATTAGTGTTGTACCACAGCAGGGGGTCACCAGTCCCTAACGCTGCTATTTTGGGGGTCACAGGTGGAAAAGTTTGGGAACCCCTGAGGTAAATAATCCATAAAATGGGTCTAAACTAAGATAATACAATGGTTTTCCTAATATTCATATCTCCATTAAAAAGAAAATACATTTGTAGTTCGCCTTCTTTGACGCCATGTTTATCTGCTGAAATGCGCAATGCATTCTGGGTGTCCCTTAATCCCAAGGGTGGTGTCTGAAAATCTCAGTGTTGAGGGAGATACAGCCTCAAACTTAACCCTCAACCTTAACTTTCTGAGAATCGGGACAACACTTACACTTCACGGGAGCATTTTGAGATTGAGGGTTAAGACAGGAATAGGAATTCACCCTTTGTCTCAGCACTCCTGCTCACATTCTGCACTTTCACATTCTGCACTTTCACATTCTGCACTCAAGTATTCCACAATTCGCATTCTGCAAGTATACATTCCACACTTACATCCTGACTTACGTATTTTACTCGTACACGTTGTGCATTTACACATTCTGCACTTACACAATCTACACCTATGCATTCCGCAACTTTGCATTTTGCACTAACCCATTTCGCATCTATGCAATCACACATTAATCACAACCATATTCTGCTCTTACACATGCCAAACCTCCGTATCTTGCACTCACACATTCATTAAGAGAGAGTGTTTGGTCTCAAACCGGTAAGACTCAGGATTGTCTATCAGGACCAGCACTGATCTGCTCTTATTTGTTTTCATAATTAATTTTTGTTTGAATTGATGTTGTAATCTAAAATATTAAGCATGGGTTCACTGATTGTTTTGACTCTTTACCAGGTCCTTATGTATCAAACGCCTGCAGAAACATCAGTTCATCTATTTTCGGTCAGAAAAACCTCTGAACTCTCTCTTAAGGCCTAATTCACCTGAGAAATAAACATCTGATTTTCACAGACTCTAAAGTTTCTATTTTGTCGAATTATTCTTTAATTTTTTTTTGCAAGAATTTAGTTGAACAGTATTTTTCAGATGTCAGAATTGTGCATGCTGTGCTTTGAAAGATCTGTAGACTCCTTGTTTTTCCCATCAAATGTTCAAAAGAAAACAAGATTAAAGAGAGAATGCTCTTTAATTTCTCAACCCTGTCATGGATTTGAAAATGGATTTTTATGGACTTGGTCTCAGTGCATTCTGGTCTCGGACAGTGTGGTCTTTTCTTACATAGATAAAGAACCACACGATCATCGTCACTGCTCGATGATGATTCTATTTCTCTCTCTCTACACAATAAATAGGTAAATAAACAAATTGAATTCAGTGTGTAAGGTGCCTTTTTTGGATTACAGATCCAAAAAGCATCTGAAAATAACAAACTGGAGTGCAAAGGCCTCGACCGCCGGCTCCTCCTCAGGCCTCAGAGACATCAGGACTTCCTGTTCCAAAATGAAATTCATATTTCCTCCATCGCCGCGTGAAGTGAAGACGCCGGCTTTGACATTGGTCCCCGCTCGATCAGACCGGACGGTGTGTGATTGATACAGAGAGATTATAGACACACATATGCTAAGCACACTGCAGAGATCATAAAGCATTGGTCCGTCATTGTGCTGTTTGCAGCGTTCTGCTGTATCGAACGTGACTGACATCTTTATTCATGAGGCCGCTCTCAAACAGCAGGGACAGAAAGCACTAAAGCTCCTCCCGGCCCCTCGCGTCTCCTGAGAGTCCACCAGTCCTCTCGCCAACCCCGAGACGAAATCAAAGATGCACGGTGGGAGGAAAACAGATATGCTCCTATTAGTGGAATGAGTGGTAAGCAGGTAGAGGAGCTGGCCTTTAGAGGAGCTGCTGCTCACGCTGGATGTGCAGGTTTGCCTCACGCAGAACACGCCGGCGTCTGCGTTTATCATCACTAAGCTGTCACGACTGCGTGATGGGACTCGAGAGCAGCTATTAGCCATGCATCTGAGGGGGAAGACACAAGTACAAGGAGAGGTAGAAATCGAANACACCAGGGGGCGGGGCTTATGACCTATACTGCAGCCAGACACCAGGGGGCGGGGCTTATGACCTATACTGCAGCCAGACACCAGGGGGCGGGGCTTATGACCTATACTGCAGCCAGACACCAGGGGGCGGGGCTTATGACCTATACTGCAGCCAGACACCAGGGGGCGGGGCTTATGACCTATACTGCAGCCAGACACCAGGGGGCGGGGCATCTGCTGGAGGCTTCAGTCTGAGCCGAACGTCGTTACGTCCACTCATTATACAGTCTATGGTCTGAATCATCCACAAACATCACGTTTCTCTTCGCAGCGTCTCACCTCTCCTGTCGGACGGCATGAGGAAAGATTCTGAGGATTTCTTTGTGCAGCAGCGCCACCTGCTGCAGCCCGGTCAGCTCCTCTCTGAGTTTCACCTCCAGGCTGTAGCCCTGACCGTATTTGCCCTTCAGGTGCTGGATGGAGCCGATACACCTGACGCAGAGAAACAGAAGGAGCAGAGTCATCGGGGATCTGCTCTCTGGAAGGTTTAACCTCAGACACGGAGACGAGAGTACGAACCTCAGCTGGCCTGAAACCATGATGGCGACTCGGTCACACACGGCCTCAGCCTCCTCCATGTAGTGTGTGGTGAGGATGGCTCCACGCTGACGGTTCTTGAACGCAGCACGCAACGCCCTCCTGCAAAAACACATCCACAAGTCAGGGAGAGTTTTATGTTGTAACAGAAGACACAAATCTCCACATCAAGGGTTGTACATAATTCTTTTTCAACTCTTCAATCAGCTTTTTTAATGAATCAGCTGAGGAGAAATGAGTGTTAATGTCTTATTTATCAGTAAAAATAGTCTCATAAGACTTCATCAAAGCCTCATTCGACAGAAAAGTCCAGAGAAATATCTCAACTCAAGATATTTAGGGACAAAAATGACACACAATTGCTTGAAAAGAGTAAGAAAATCTGCCAACGGGGTAAGAAAAATTAAGAGGTTAAGTTTCTTGTCTTAAGACAGAAAAGGTCAATTTCTCTTTAAGCCATTCAGGTGACATTTTTGTCTTTACATATCAATATCAAGACATTTTTCTGGACTTGTCAGCAGAGTGTAGCTCATATTAAGTCTAATGACACTCATTTTAAAGCAGGTATAAAAGTCTAAAATGTTTTTATCACATCGTTCAGTCTCACCACATGCGCTGTTTGGACTTTGGGTCCATCCCTGATGACGGTTCATCCAGTAAAACGATCTGAGGATTCCCGATCATACTCAGAGCAAAACACAGCTGGGAACAAAGAGACACAAAAATTAGAGAACTGGATTAAAATAACACAAGACGTTAAGTCAGGAAAGGTGTTAAAGAACAGGACCAGTTCTCTGACTTCACACATCAAATCTGAAATCTAAGCAAGTGTTGGTCATTTTAGTCTTGATTCGAGCTCATTCAACTGACAAGTCCACAAAAATGTCTTATTTCAAGATGTTAAAAGACAAAAGTGATGTTTGAAAATAACATGAAACAAGACATTTTTCTGGACTGGTCTGGTAAATGTGGCTCACATTAAGTCTAAAGGGAATTTTTGACTAAAAATGAAACAAAAGCACTTGCTTATATTTCATTTTTTGCAGTGTGGGTTAATAAAGATGTTCTCACCTTCCTCTTGAGTCCAGCTGACAGAGTTTTGGCTTGTTTGTTCAGGTGGTCTTTGAGCTCCAGAGCATTCACCACGCTGACAATAACAACAACAAAAATCAACTGTTAGCTGAAACCTTTCACAGGAATACCTGTTTTTTTAAATTCTTAGTTTCTCCTTTCCTCACCGTTTGATGATTCCTGGGACGTCCTGTCCTTTCAGGCCTTTGATGGCGGCGTAGATCTCCAGGTGCTCCTGCAGCGTGATCCTGGGCCACAGAGGATTTACCTGAGGACAGTAGCCCACGTGCTCCAGAGGATTGTCCACAGGTCTAAACTCTGTGCTGTAGTCTCCCATCAGCACCTGGAGACAGACAGAAAGAAAGAAAGAAAGAAAGAGGAGTGAGCTGCAGGGTTTTAAATGTCAGAGGTGGGTCAGGAGCTTCAGAACGACCTGTGCCGTACCTGTCCTGCAGTGGGGTCGGTGTCACCGGACAGCATGTGCATGACGGTGCTCTTTCCTGCTCCGTTTGGACCCAAGAGTCCCAGAACTTCCCCTGCAGAAACAGCAGTCAGCACTTCCTCTAACTTCACCTCCAGCATCCTTAAAAAAAAAGACTAAACTCACCTTTACGGACGCAGAAAGAAATGTTCTTCGTGGCCACTTTTCTGGTCTTGTTCAGGGAGAAACCTTCTCTTTTGCCTTTGTGCTGCTTCCTCAGGTTACTCACAACCACCACCGGTTTCTGAGAGGACGAGGTGAAGCAGAGTGAGCTCCTCATTAACTCTGAAGAAGAGTTTATCGATGACGGTGGATCCACTCACCTCTTCACAGGACTGACAGGTGAGAGCCTCCTTCACTCTGGCCTTCTCCATCTGAACATCCTCGTCTTCGTTCAGCCCGTCCTCTGGGTTTCTCTCCACTTTGGGCTTCGACTTGGACGAGATCCTGTTAAGATTTCATTGAAAACTGATTAAAACTTTTACAACAGTCTAGAGCTTGGATTTAAAATGAATGAAAATGGGTCAATGACAAAGAGGGTCTAAAAACTTATTTTTAAAAAGTTCTTTGAAAATGGATACAAAACATATTTCTGAGAGAAGAATTATGTTTTCTAACAGATTTCAGTCGTTGACCAACATTTCAAAGTTTTTAGGTTCATTATTTTTTAGTATTTTTAATTTGAGCACCCAAAAATGTCAGGTGGTGCAACCAAATATATGAAAATATATTTATATGTTCCTGTTATTTTTTCTGTGTGAAATTATTGGCAAGTATCTCTCAAGTGTCTGTAGTGACTCATACATTTTCATTTTGTGTGTTTCATCTCTTTTATTTGTGAATAAGATCAATAATTTGATGTTAAAATAACATTTCACATTATTACATTGGTTGTACCACCTGACATGGAAATTGTTCCAGTCACCAATGAAGTGAAAAAACCTTTTTTATCAGTATTTCAGAGAAATCTACAAACTTTTCCACTTGGTCACAAATGTCATTTGGGCTCCTCTGGCTGATGCAGTTTCCTGTTTCCTGTTTTATTCTCTTCACTTTAAAATAAAAGTCTAATGTTACGGTTGCACCACCCTGACATTTGACAAGGTGAAAATTACGGGACATAAGTTTTTTACATTTCTCAACAGCTTTAAAATTCTTTTTAATTGCAAAGAATGTTTTATTTAAAAAGGTTCAAGCATAAAATAATGCCACTGTATTTTTAATTTCCATTTACAATAACTGACATTCAATTTTTAGAGTTTAATTACTGTGGATACTTGTCAGGACGGTTGCACCACCTGACATTTTGGGGGTTTGAGGAACCAAAACACAAAAAACATGTTATATTTTAATAGTTTAAAGATGTGTTCAAATAACACAGGTTTCATAGAATAAAGAAATACATGTGATGAAATACTCAATTCATGATGGAAGGAAATATTACACTCAGACACAAAAAAGAGGACGTCACATCATTGACCCACATACAAAACACTCCTCGGGTTTTCTAATGGTTTTGCCAACTTAAGGTGCCGTTTACATAAAATAAGAGAAATGTGTAGGATGGTGGAGGTGTTTTATGGCAATAAAACTCAGACACTGTTCATCAATCAAAATGTCACCTGCAGAATTGATCATTTTTCATCGTCTTTCCTCCGTAACGGATTTCCAACCAGCGCAGCAGGAAAAGCAGCAGAATGCACTGCAGATAGGGCTGAGTGCACAAACACAGCAGGGACAACTTTAACAAAGCACATTTTAGCAACAAGGCAACAAAAAGAGCTTTGAGATCAAAGTCACAAGTATTTATAAGTCCTTCAGAAAATCAGAACAGACGTCAAAATGGGATAAGAGTTTAACAGATAAGCTTAGGAATCACTGAACAGCTGTAAAGAGACTCAAAAACTGAATGTTTAAATCTGAGTCTGGTGATAGAAGTTAAACCTGAACATTCTGGATATTTCCTCTAAATGTTGCAGTGATTGTTTGTAGGATACATACAGCGATGACAGCGATGAGCAGGTTTTTCCACAAGGAGTTCTCTTCGTACAGAGAGGGCAGAAAGGTCGCCTGTGAAAGGAGAAAGACAGGTGACTCCAGAGCGAACGGCAGAAACAAACAGAAATAACAGCAGAAACAGAAACCTGAGTGTGAAACAGAGCAGAGGATGTGATCCAGTCTTTGCCATCATTTTTTAACAAACACAACCAATAAATCTCTCTTCATTCCACCATATCCGACAAATAAAAATAGAATTAAATGACTTTTTTACTCTTTTTTTGCCTCTTTTACTGCAACAACTAAAATCTAAGCAAGTGTTTGTCTCTTGATATGAGACGCATTAAGCCAACAAGTCCAGAAAAAAAAGTCTTATTTCAAGGCATTCAAAGATAAAAATGACATCTGAAATGCTTTAAACAAGTAAAAACAAAAGCAAGAAAGATTTCCAAGAAATTCAGACGTAATTTTTGTCTTCAAATGGCTCGAAATAAGACATTTTTCTGGACTTGTAAGTTGAACGTGGCTCATTTTAAGTCTAAAAAGACATTTTTGCTAAAAAATATTTCAATTTATTCAACTTCCTTACAATTTTCCATAATTTTCTTGCCAGTTTTTGCTGCTTTTTGACTAATTTTGCCACCTTAAACTTTTTTTTTTGCTTTTTTTGCCACTTTTCCCCATTTAGACAGTTGCTCTGTCAGTAGTTTTCAACAGTTTGTCTCTTTGGTTGAGCAGGGTTAAGTAACGCTGGTGTAGAGCTGAAAACATCTACTGCAAAACAATTGTATCTAGTATTCTGACACATTTAAGGATGAAGAAATATTCCTGTCTGTGATTAGAATATTGCAGCAGGACAGATCGCGATTTTATTGAATTTCAAATTAATTGCTCAGCGCTACGTTTCACTGACTGTTTTCTGGAGCAGAAACTCTCACAGGTACAAATAAAAAAAAGAGTTTAACATCAAATGCAGCTTCAGAAACAATTGTTGGTGAGGAGAAATGACCTTGGTGATGCAGTTTAGGCAGCCCATGAGCGGGTAGAGAGGGTTGAAGAAACACAAGATGTTGTGCAGGTTTCTGGTCAGTCCCAGGCTGTCGTTCATGAACGACAGCTGAACCAGCGACGCCGACACCACACACACCTGAGGAAGGAGTCACACGGTCACATCGAGTCACACGGTCAGGACGTGTGACGGTGTAAAAGCAAGAATAAGGAAATAAAGCTGTTTAAGGATCCAGCCTCACCATCATGGAGATAACGGAGAAGAAATCTCTGTTACTCTGGACTCGAGCAAAGCCGAAAGAAAAGACGTAAGTGAAGAGGATCATGGATGGACCGAAGCCGACGATGCAGAGAACCTGAGAGGACACAGGAAGAATCTTTGTGGTTGGTTTCTGAAGCGTTAAATAAATTCACAAAGCTATGGATTTAAAACAGTGTCAAAATTCACAAATGCACACAGAAGGATCCACAAATGCAAAAACAGATTCACAAATTCACAGACAAATCCACAAATGCACAGAGAGCGACACACAAATGTACTGACAGATATATTTCGCTGTGAACCCCGCTGCATTTGTGTGTGGATTTTTGACACTCCCCTGACGCGCTCCGATTCACAAATGCACAGACCAATGTCTGTAGCCAATCAGATGTCTCCCTCCTATTCAGCCAATCACAGCAGTGCAGCTTCGAGGGTTCGTTTCAGTGTGATCGTTTTGCGTTGCATCTGCGCATACAGAAATGCTAACATCTTTATCATTATAAAAATCCTCTTTGTTATCGCTCTTGTGCCAGAACTTTGATTTAATCGAAAAGACTGTTTAAACCGAACTATCTTTGTCGGGCTCTCGCGCTCCGTCCTCCTACTGTGTGCGAAATATATCTGTCAGTGCATTTGCGTGTCGCTCTCTGTACATTTGTGAATCTGTTTTTTGCATTTGTGAATCTGTTTTTGCATTTGTGGATTTGTCAGTTCATTTGTGGATCCTTCTGTGTGCATTCGTGAATTTTGACACTGTTTTAACTCCATAGAAATCTCTGTTGGTGGATTGTACGAACCACAGCTGTGAGGTTACTGGAGGTGAGCAGGTTTCCCGTGTGGAAGGAGAAGAGGATGATGGTCATGCTGGAGAGGATGAGGTAGTAGAAGGGGATGTCCACAGCTGCCTGTCCGCACCAGTACGCTGATGGTACCAGACCAGAGATCCGCAGCGTGGAGCGACACTTGATCTGACGAGATGAAACAGTTAGATACGGTTTATAAGAAGGTGATTCAACAACAAACAGGAGGGTTAAACTTTTAAAACCCGACACATTTGAACGACTTATTCCTGAACGGCTCCCACAATCTGAAAACTTCCATCGGTTTGTGAAGGCTGTTGCTATTTCAGCTACTGTGTGATTAATGCGGTAATTCCCCTGAGACATTTAAGGAAGTAATTTAAGGAAGTCAGTTTGTGTGCCAGTATCCACAGACCGCAGAGTGGATGATTGAAAGGAAAGTGCAGAGAAAACAAAGCAGAGTTTTTCCAAAAATGACAAAAAAGAAGATCCTCCCTGGTTATAAAGCCTCCACTGAAGTTTCTGTTTGATTCTGAGACAAAAGGAGCATCTGAAGGAGCAGCTTCATGAGAGAAAAGGTAACGATAAATGGGATAAATATCAGATTGAATGAAGCTCTCTCTGTCTAGTTTGCCTGTGTAGTGTGATAACTTTTTTAATAATTGATTTTAAATGTTCAAATTTTTAGTTTCTCCTGTAAAATTTGTTTACTCTCTTCGACTGCAGTGTTTTGTCTTCAGTGGACCTTGAAAATCCAATTCTTCATTTGTGTTTTCCTTCAGATTTAACTGTTTTAGCCTCACATAACATGCAGCAAATTGGAAATAACTCCTAATAATGGAAGTTCAAAGTATTTTGGAAAAAAAATGGGCTTTAGCACTTATGCTCAGGGGATTTTATGAACCTTGTAAAGTCAAAATAGGCAAAATAGTCCATGCAGACTTTTTGAGAAGTTTTCAGAAGTGCAAACCCGTCACCGGTAAAAGAGGTGACGACCACGTGCATGATTACGTGAGTTGCAAAGAAATGCAGCAGACCTTGAAGTTTTGCGTCATTTCAAGAGAGTGCTGACAAAATAATCCTAGAAAAAAACCTTGCTTTACGTAAAACCAATGACTGTCATCATTCCCAGCACTTCTCAAAAGTTATCTTAGCTAAACTTTGTCCCCACTCTTTTCAAAACAAACTGACGCCATTGTCCCACCTCCAACTAAAAAGAGGACATGATTAAATGGCAAAAAGAGTAAGCACAACAACAGAAACATGACCTAGCAGCACCTTTTAACCAACAGAATCGAGTGCATAATAAAAAAAAATGACGTGTAGCAGACTAACACCACTGCCCCTAAATCATGGAAACGCCCCATTTTGGATCCAAAACTGCAAATTTTTCCAAAAGGTGTCAAGTTAGCACCCCTGGGCTCAGGTGTTAAAGACTGATCAGAGTGCGGCGTCACCTCTCGGTCTCGAGTGTGGTCCATTGCAAAGTAAGCAGGCATCCCAGCAGCCAACATCCCCAGTATGATGGCCTCGATGTAAACCAGAGCGTAGGACGTAGCATCCGGGATTTGCTGCAGGATTAAAGATTTGATGTTAAATTTTAAAAAAGGATGTTTCAGATATGATTTATGTGACTCTTTGGCCCAATTCCAATTCCTTTCTTAACCCTCAATCTTAGTCGCCCTCAAAACCAAGTGTTCAGGTCTATCTTGTGACTTAGAAATGGGACACCCCTTAAATGCAAATAAAATTGTTGTGGACTGTCTGTCAGTTATTCCTTCGGTTAGCGTTATCAAAAAAATATCTGTATGAATAACACAACCACGGACATATTCAGCTGTCACAGCAAACCATAGTTTATTGAAAGGTAAACACCAGCTATAACTATCGTTACATAACTCTGCGGCTACAGGAGATGACATTAGCCCGGTCATCTTATACCATTATCAGCACAAGCTGTTATATAGGCTGTTATCTTGATAAAACAATTACATTACCACGGAAAAATGACCATTTTGTAACGTTTACTAACTTAAACGATAGCAACATGGCTTGTCTGCACCGGACGCTATTGACAAAAGATCGTAAAATAAAAATAAATGTTATGCAACAACGAGGTAAATAATCCATAAAATGGGTCTAAACTAAGATAATACAATGGTTTTCCTAATATTTATATCTCCATTAACAAAGAAAATACTATATTTGTAGCTCGCCTTCTCTGCCGCTTTGGACGCCATGTTTATTTACCGACAATACGCAATGCATTCTGGGTGTCCCTTAGTCCCAAGGGTGGTGTCGGAGAATCTCAGTATTGAGGGAGATACAGCCTCAGTCTTAACCCTCAACCTCAACTTTCTGAGAATCAGGACAGCACTTACACTTCGCGGGAGCGCGCATTTTGAGATTGAGGGTTAAGACAGGAATTGGAATTCACCCTTTCTCCTGTCAGATACTCACATAATCAAAAGGTTTGGTCCAAGTCCGGATCTGTCCAGAACCGTTCAGACCTCTGAGGAGAGAGTTGCTGAGTATGTTGACGGCCATGGGCAGAGAGTGAACCGTGGTGCTGTTGAACGCCACGCTGTATCTGAAACCCTGAGAACACAGAGCGAATAAAAGTGAATAAAAGACTCTCAGCTGGAGGACTCCACTTGAGCTGCAGGTGGAGGTGAAACCACATCTCATGAATAAAGCTTTAAAAATGTAATATTCTTTTTGTGCAGTGACCTTGTTGGATCCGGTGACGTTAATGGCGGCGCTGTGCGGAGCTGCAGACATGTAGTCGCTCTGTCTCATTATCTCCACCTGGATGTTCTGAGACTCCAGGTTGTGGATGAAATCTGAAATATCGGAGCCTGTAGAAAAGAGAGGAAGTCGCTCTGTCGTCATGAGGCTGGGTAGAATTACACCCAGGAGAGAGTTTATATTGATTTGATTTACAACAGACAGGATCCAATCACAATATTTACAGCAGGAAGCTCTTTCTGAGTATAAAGACTCATAACAAGGTTTAGGTTACAGATATGATACATCCTCGGGGGATTTTCCTGCAGTTTAGTTTCAGTTTAATCCATTTGTAACCCAATGAAAATGTAGTTCTGCGGTTTGAGCATGTTAAAGCTCTTCAGACGACTCTGAGTGTGTTTTTCTGCTGCCGTTGTGTTATTTATACCTCCTGTAGGGATGTTGATGGGCGAGTAGAGTGGGTAGAAGTGTGTTACTTGGCAACACTCATCGCTCTAACATGGACATGCACATAAAAGACGGAGCAGAGCTAAGACTCTTCTTAGTCAAGCTTGAGTCAAAGAGGGAAGTGTCACTAAGTTTAAAGAATAACAGGAGGCGGTCGCCAACCAAATGTGCATTTAAGTATCCTCTAGCTCCTGTTTTAGCCTTTAGCTCGTGTTCTATCACTCTCCTGTTTATCTTTCTGTCAGACAGTCCAGCTCCTGTTTCCAAAATTTCTGCTAGATTGATCACAGAAATAATTTTCAGTCGAGGAAAACACAGATCTCTCTTCTTGTTGATAAACTTCATCAGCTGGTGTGGTGTTGTTATTGAGACTTTGACTTTACCGTAAATCAATCTGACCTGTTTGTGAAGCTTGGAATTAGCATTTGATAATCTCATTTTCAGTCGTGGACTATGATCGGGCAGATATCAAGATATCAGACTTTTCAAGATCACTTAGAAAGTCCTCAAAGTCCTTTTAAGAAATCAAACATCATGTCATTTCACATTAAAAAAAACTCCTCTCACCTGAGGAGTTCTGGACCAGAAGGCTGGTTGAATATCTGTGGGGCGCCTGGTTCTTTTTGAGCAGGTAAATGGGCAGAAACTGACGATCGGGGGAGTTTATCTGGATGTTTCCCGTGGCCAGAGATAAAACAAGCACGGCTGCAACAAACACCAGGAACAAAGCCAGACTGTGAAAGAAAGAGATGTTAAAGAAGAATGAATGAATAAAAGACATGAGTGATTGTTTTAAAGTTTGATCTCACGTGTAAATGAAAGCTTTTCTCTCCCGGCGCATGTTGAGCATGTGCAGCCAGGCCACCGTGCTGAACTGCTGCCGCCACAGAGCGTGACCTGTTACGTCCGACTTGTTGTCAGAGAAGGTCAGGAGCCGCTGGTCCGTGTCGTCCAGGGAGGTGTTGTCATACTCCACCTCCACCTGCTCCCGGTTGAAGACGCTGTAATCTGAGCAGACGGACAGATTTACACTCACTCAGTTTCATAAAGAAGTAATTTTTAATGATCGATCGGTCGCACACTCACCAGCTTGATCTACTTCAGCCTCGGCCTCCAAACGCAGGAAAACATCCTCCAGTGTTGTCATAGAAACTCCATAGTTGATTATTCCAAGATTAGGTTGACAGTCGAGCTCGGAGAACAAGCCTGAGAAAGACATTTGTAGTTTTCAGAGTAAGTTTGGCTGCAAAGGAAACACATTTACACGTTTATTTCTACACGTTTCTGCTCTGACCTGAGAACGAGTCCATGTTCTCAAACGGCAAAGTAAACGTCAGCTCCGCCTCGTGTTGTCGAGACAGTTTTGCTTTGGGGACATGATGCGTGACCAGCGACGTTATCTTTTCAGCATCACATCTCTCATTGATGGACATCCTGAAGGAAGAGAAGCAAACTTTTATAAAGATACAGGTCGATAAAAAATCAAGCAATTATGGCCAAGATGGGTCTCGTATGTACGTTTGTCACGCCCAAATTTTCTGGACTTAGTAACCCAAAAGATATTTTAATGATGGTTTGTTATCCTCATTCTACTCATAAGTTTCTCAAGAAGAGTTTTTGTTTGCCTGCTTTTTATTTTCATTTTGTTTTCTGATTTTCCTAAATATGTAGAATAGACACCCTACATATTTAGGAAAATCACAGTAATTGCACATCCCTCTCACAAACTGTAAATAGTTATAAATTGTTAAGATACTTTTTGTTTGAAAACTAAAAGAAAAGAAAAACGAGGATGTTAAGGAGAAAAGGTCAAGATGTTAAGCTGCAGACTTTCATTGTAGACCTTTTACAGCTTTTGTAATTTCATAACTAACCGTCTATAAATGGCTCATGCTCTAAATAAAGAATATAAAAAAAAGAGACACAGGTCATAAGGATGGGTAAATCTTCCTTTCTTTCAGGAAATGAAGTTAATAAACTAACCTGAGATGATATCCAACACCACATTTGATCTTGAGATACAGAGAAGAGCCGACACATTTCAGCTGTCCTTGAGAAATCACAGCTTTGCGATCTGGAAGAAAAAAACATTAACAACTCTTTAACGCTGAAAACAGAAAAGTTGAGACAACATCTGCCTGATGGTTTTTCTATGAGTCAGTGAGTTTGAATCCAAACCTGCGAGGATATCAGCCTCGTCCATGTAGTGAGTGCTGAGGACTGTGACTCTCCCGGCTCTGCGGCTCTTCAGCAACGACCACACCTGGTGTCTGGAGCAGGGGTCCATACCTGCTGTGGGCTCGTCCAGGAGCAGGATCTGAAGAAACAACCATGACACAGACTCCTCAGAATGTTTCTTTATTCACTAACTCCTGATAGATGTTATTTTCTGTTTCCACCTGCACTTACCTTAGGGTCTCCCAGGATGGCGATGCCCACAGAGAGTTTCCTCTTTTGGCCTCCACTGAGGTTTTTAGCCTGAGCTGTCATGATTTTCTCCAGGTCCAGGTCTTTTAGCACTTTGGTTACCTTCAGAGAGACGCATGAATGTAAGGTTAGGATTCAGATCAGACCTGGTTAACTCAACCTTAGTTCCCCTTTTTTGTCTCATTTTTTAAAAAGTATCATCATTATACCATTTAAATGCCAATAACTTTTATTCCAGGTGTCTTATATCATGTATATGGATCATTGACTGTATATAGAATAAACAGCATGCTTCCGCCTGTCACCGTTCTACGATTTTGAAGCCAAAAAACCCCGTTTCTCTAGCCGCCATTGTGCAGCCAGAGTCTGCGCAGTAGAGAATTTCCAGTGGAGCAGAGTAAAAAAGAGAAATAAAAATATTTATTTCTTCTTCTTCAGAAGGTTTAGTCTCCTTTTGGCTCTTTCCTGAAGTTTCTTATATCCCCGATAAAAACTACTCACGAACGGCAGCTGTCAACTATCGTAAAACGAAACTTATATTGCGGTTTTTAACGTCCAATAACTAATGAGAAACTAACTTCTCAGAAAAAAAAACACCTGAACACCATGCAGCCAGATGACATCATCATACCACCTTAGAGTAAAGATGAGAGAAACGTTTCTACCAGATATCGTAATTTTTAAAAGTTTTCCCGGCTCATATCTGGAATACATGGGGAGGCGGGGCTTATGACCTATACTGCAGCCAGACACCAGGGGGCGGGGCATCTGCTGGAGGCTTCAGTTTGAGCCGAACGTCGTTACTTCCACTCATTATACAGTCAATGGTCTGGATCATGAAAGTACCTCAGCATCAATGTCCGCTGGCGGTATCCCTTTAATGGCCGCAAATATCCTCAGGTGCTCCTCCACCGTCAGCACGTCAAAGATGATGTTGAACTGAGGGCAGATTCCCACCAGCTGCTTCATTTCCGACGCATCAGCGATCTCTGCCACGGGGGAGCCGTAGATGGAGGCTGAACCGTTGGTGGGGGGGCAGATGCCGCACAGGATGTTCATGAGGGTGGACTTTCCGGCCCCGCTGTGTCCCAGCAGAGCTGTGATCTGACCCTCGTAGATGTCAAAGGTCAAACCTGGAGCAAGAGGACGCACCGAAGAATGAGACTGAGCACAGAAACACTGACAAAGACACTGGTCATGTGACATTCCCAAGCAGAAAAGAAAAACCAGTTAGTATACACAAAGACAAGTATGAAACTATTAGATATCTTTTTATATTCGCTCTACTAAGCCGTCATTTTTCTACAGGAGCCCATTTCCGCCAGTTAAATGTTGAATCAAAACATGGCTTTGTTGAGATCTTATTTTTTTGGCCATATAAAATTAAAATCCTAAACAAAAAGGGGGTAATTCTGAGATTTCAGTTTAAGTGAAATGTCAAAATTCTGAGATGAAAGTTCAAATTTTAAGATAAAGAGATGAAATTTTGAGAAAAAAAGTCAAAAGATTTAGATAAAATGTCAAATTTCTTTAATTAAAAAATCCAAATTCTGAGATTTCAGATAAAAAGTCTAAAATTCTGAGATGAAAAGTCCAAATTTTGAGATAAAAATGCCAAATTCTTAAATGAAAAGTACAACTTCTGAGATCTCAGATATTAAGTCAGATTTTTTAGGTAAAACGTCCGAAATCTGAAAAGTAGAAACCCTGGGGTAAAAAGTCAAAATTTTAAGATTAGTCAATATTCTAAGATAAAAAGTCTGAATTCTTACAAAATCAGTCAAACTCTGAGATGAAAACTCTAGATATTGAGATTAAAAATGCTAAATTTGGTGATTAAAAGTTAAAATTTGAGATAAAAAGGTCCAAAGTCTGGGATGAAAAGTAGAGATTCTGAGACAATAAGTTATAATTTTTAAATAAAAAGTTGAAAACCCAACTGTTTATCTCAGTAATCTGCCTTTTTATCTCAACATTTGAGCTTTTTATGGGCAAAAAAAGGAAAACAAATCAAACAAAGCCAGGTTTTTCTTTTTATATTTCTTAAACTGGCAGAAATGAGCTTGGATAATTTTGCAGCCTGAATTTATTTAAAGTGTGTTTTCATTAAAGCTTCGCAGCGAGTATTCACGACTCACCGCGCAGAGCCTCCACCACGTTGTCCTTCTCTT
Source organism: Thalassoma bifasciatum (assembly GCA_008086565.1). Taxonomy (NCBI): domain Eukaryota; kingdom Metazoa; phylum Chordata; class Actinopteri; order Labriformes; family Labridae; genus Thalassoma; species Thalassoma bifasciatum. The sequence continues at coordinate 97,875 of RPOG01000628.1, forward strand.
TGTAGACTTTATGGATGTTATTAATGCTGCCAGAGAAGGAGGAAAAAAAGCAATAAAGTTTTATTAAAACAGAAGGAGAGAGGTGTAAACACAGAAACGGTGTCAGAGTGAGGAGCAGGATAATCCCAGGAGCTGGACGCTGCGAGGACATATGGAGCAGAGAGAGGAGTTTGGCTCCAAACCAAGAAACAGATCCAGGCTGCAGTTTTTCATCTTTATATCTGACACTAATTTTTAATGGAAACCTGAACAGCCTTCATTAAATGGGTGTTTAAGATAATGGATCATATTTCACAGAGAAAGATGATAAAATTACTGCATATTCCCCTAACTGCTTTTACACACATCATGCAAAGATGTTGGTGTAAAGCTGGTGTGTTTGTGCAGATTCAGACTCTTACCGGATGGCTTCTTTCCCTCTGAACTCAGGTGACACAGGTTCGATACACTCCTCCCCGCTCTGAGCGCCTTTAACCTCTGCGTCGTACACAGAGCTCACTTCAACGTAACGCTCCCTGCGTTTGGACCAATAGGACGGCTTCAGGAAGTAAACCAAGGAACGCCTCATTCCAAACTCACCTGGATTTAACAGGAAAACAGTGACGAGGGGATCATCTCAGGGTAGACACAGACAAAAACCAGACGCGATGATGTGTGTGAACTCACCTGGCAGCACCTGGTCCAGGTAAACAGCCAACAGAAGGTAGAGGATGCAGTCGAGGACCAGCATCAGCAGAGGCACATAGAGGGGGTGAGGGCCGTTAGCCAGGGAGGAAAACACAGCACCATCTCCCTGAGCTTCCAGATAAACCACCTGACACATGCAAACACACACATACACACACAGATCAGCTGATGACTGCAAAAGTACGGTGGCCCTGAAAGTTCATAGCATTGCAAATTATGAAAACATCTTCATCTTTGCCACTTTTAAACTCATTAATTTGCCACGACGTAAATGTCTATTTCTTTCTTTAAGTGGCTCCAATACTTTGTCGTACGGAAACGAGATATAGAGTAATTGATTTGATGTATTAGATGTGTGCATCACTTTTAAGTGTCCTCTGGAAACACTGCTATTGTATTGCACTACATTTGCAGCACATTTTTCTGATATAGGTATTATGGTCTTTGCAGTGCGTTTTTCTGATGTGTTGTGTTTTGGTGTTTTGAGTGCATTATTCTATTGTGTTGCATTATGGTCTTTGTTGCACATTTTCCAATGTGTTGTGTTTTGGTCTTTGTAGTGCATTTTTCTAATGTATTATGGTCTTAGCAGTGCATTTTTCTTTTGTAATGTGTTTTGGTCTCTGCAGCGCATTTTTCCAACGTTTTGTTTTAGGTCTTTGCAGCGCATTTGTCTTATGTGTTGTGTTTTGGTCTTCTCTGCAGGGTATTTTTCCGGCATGTTGCGCTATGATTTTTGCAGGATTTTTTCTAATATGTTGTGTTTTAGTCTTTGCAGTGCATTTTTCTATTGCGTTTCATTATGGTCTTTGTAGTGCATTTTTCTTTTGTAATGTGTTTTGGTGTCTGCAGCGCATTTTTTCTAATATGATGTGTTTTGGTCTCTGCAGTGTATTTTTCTAATATGTTGTGTATTGTGGTCGTTGCGGTGCATTTTTCTTTTGTAATGTGTTTTGGTCTTTACAGTGCATTTTTCTATTGTGTTGTGTTTTGGTCTTTGCAGTGCATTTTTCCTACGTGTTGCGCTGTGATTTTTGCAGCATTTTTTCTGATATGTTGTGTTTTAGTCTTTGCAGTGCATTTTTCTAATGTGTTGCATTATGGTCTTAGTTGCGCATTTTTCTAATCTGTTGCATTATGGTCTTTGCAGTGCATTTTTCTAATGTGTTGTGTTTTGGTCTTTGCAGTGCATTTTTCTAATGTGTTGCATTATGGTCTTAGTTGCGCGTTTTTCTAATTTGTTGCATTATGGTCTTTGCAGTGCATTTTGTGTTGTGGACTTTTTGGCGCGTTGTTATAAAACGTTGTGTTGCTTTGCAGCGCATTTTTCCAAATGCCACACACGTGTTGTCAAATCGATGAAGATTTTTTCATAATTTGCTTGTTATTTTTTGTTTTTTTGCATGTGTTTAAGTTGCAGTGCTGTGAGCCCTCTGGGCCACCGTACAAAAAGTTTCGATAAGAACAGAAGGGCGTTGGATGGCTGTGCTGATACTCGTGGGAATAATGGGGATAAACAGGAGCTAAAATATTCATGGATCGTTTCCCCTCAGAGCATATGCTCCAGATTAACTGATGGTCGTGTTGCGAGCGCGTCGTGTGCGTCACCTGTGCGATCCCTATGGAGAAGGCGCTGGGGGAGAGCAGGCAGAGCAGCCAGACCAGTGGCTGTGGAAAGTCCTTCATCAGCACAGTGAAGAGGGACAAGCAGCCAAACACCACCGTCAGCATGGAGCCCACTGTGCTGGCAAACTTCGGCTTCTTAAATAACGGAGTCAGCATGAAGGAGAAAAAGATCTGAACCCGACCAGAGAGAAACACAGAGAGAGAGAGAGAGGGAGGGTGAGAAAAGGACGACAAAACCACACAGGGCAGGTCACTGACTCCTTTAATAGTTATTTATGTCACAACTATTTTTTACCTTTAGATGAATTTCTCTGCCTCTTTCCACTCAAACCTTTCTTTCCTGCTCTTCTCTCTCACTCAAAGATTTGTAATAAATAAGTTTTATATGTAATATGGAAATTATTGAAACTGATATTGAGGGCTGTATAGATTTTTATATTGAATTAAAAAATACCTATTGACTACAGATATTCAGATTTATTATAAGCTGGATTCAGAATGTGGTTACTTAATATTTTCACTGATCTCTCCTGTATAAAGAAGCTCAGTCCTGCCGGTTAAAAATAAAAAAATGAAAAACTAGATTTGTAGATGTTTTTTTTGCTCATATGAAGTCGAACTTTGAGACAAAACGTCAAAATATTCCAAAATTTCAATAAAAATAAATAAATTCTCACTTAAGTATCAAAGAAATTTGACATTTTATCTCAAAATAGTGACTTTCCACTTTATAATCTGACTTTAATCTAAAAAACAATCATGTTTTATCCCACAATTTTTACTATTATCTCAAAATGTCCAGTCTTTTATCTCATAATTTTAACTTCTTTATCTCATAAGTTTGAGTTTTTATCTTAAAGCTTTGACTTTTATCTAATCTCAGGCCAATATAGGTAAAAAAAAATATATCAACAAAGCTACATTTTTATTCATTTAACTGGCTTAAATAATTATTATAATCATCATAAGTGTTGTAAGAACTATTTAGATCTTCTTTAACAGATATATTTATTCATTCTGTCAGTAATTCATTTATTTAAAGTACTGAAACCCTGTCAGAAACTCAAATTTCACCCCTTTAACACCTGTTTCTCTCTTCATTTTTATTTTAAACAAGTATATTGCACACTGTTAAACTTTCTGTCTCCATTTCTACTCCTGTATTATGTCCAGCTTCAGTTTGGCCGGTTGGTTTATAAATTAACAAGCTCACTGTTTCTGGAAAGATCCGTGGATGCTGACATTTTCAAACGCTTTAATAGCTGATGTGAAAACCATTAACCTGAAATGATTCACCTTTATCATGAGACTGAGAGCGTAGATCTCACAACTGAACTCACCGATGATATTCCATAGAGGAAGATGAGGAAGAAGATGATGATGAAGTCACTGTTGGGGAAGAGGGCGGTGTACGTGGCGATGATGGCCATCAGGATGGACATGGTGGTCACCAGAGCGGCGTACAGGAGGCCCCACGACAACCTGGTGGATCACGAAATGATGGAGTTAAATATAAAATATAAACGAGTCAATGAGGTGACGTCCCCTTTTTTGTGTCTGAGTGCAATATTTCCTTCCATCATGAATTGAGTATTTCATCACATGTATTTCTTTATTCTATGAAACCTGTGTTATTTGAACACATCTTTAAACTATTAAAATATAACATGTTTTTTTGTGTTTTGGTTCCTCAAACCCCCAAAATGTCAGGTGGTGCAACCGTCCTGACAAGTATCCACAGTAATTAAACTCTAAAAATTGAATGTCAGTTATTGTAAATGGAAATTAAAAATACAGTGGCATTATTTTATGCTTGAACCTTTTTNTGAAATGTTATTTTAACATCAAATTATTTATCTTATTCACAAATAAAAGAAATGAAACACACAAAATGAAAATGTATGAGTCACTACAGACACTTGAGAGATACTTGCCAATAATTTCACACAGAAAAAATAACAGGAACATATAAATATATTTTCATATATTTGGTTGCACCACCTGACATTTTTGGGTGCTCAAATTAAAAATACTAAAAAATAATGAACCTAAAATCTTTGAAATGTTGGTCAACTACTGAAATCTGTTAGAAAACATAATTCTTCTCTCAGAAATATGTTTTTATCCATTTTCAAAGAACTTTTTAAAAATACGTTTTTAGACCCTCTTTTTGTCAATGACCCAAACACAGATTCTTAGATGATTTAGTTCAAGATTTCTCTTCTTCCTCACCAGAACGCAGTGTCGTAGAGCCCCATCATGGTCATGGTGTCTTTAAGCCGATGCTCTTTCTCAGCTGCGACGTTAACGATGAGGAAGGTGACGAAAGGTGTGAAGGCCAGGACCAGGTAGATGGAGATGAGAGCGTGAGGGAACTTCTGCACCTCCACAGAGCCGGGCTGACCCATCATCACCACCTTCAGGTTCATCTCGCTCCTCACCGAACGCTTCGTCTGCATCTGCACAAAACAACACAGCGTCCTCAGAAACTCCTCTCTCCCTTCTCCAAAGGTTGAGTGGGTTCAGACTTGAGAGGATGGTGCTGGAAGTCTGGCCTTTGGTACCTGAATGATGGCTGCGTCGATGTGGGACTGGAGGCGGATGAAGCCTGAGTACCAGTAATTAGCTGCTCTGCAGTTCACGGAGCTGGTGAAACAATTTGCTGGAGGAGGAAAAGTAGAGAAACAACGGCTCAGAGTCTCATCACAATCAAACTTATGCAACTCTCCCTGCACATTCTCCACAATGAAACCTGCTCTGTCACTGTTTTTAAGGTTTATTCAGCAGTGATATATCTGAACCAACTGTTTAAGCTCATTTTTTCAAGCATGCTTAAATGAATTAAATGAAGTATTTACATTTATAAAAATAAATTGTGTTTTTTTTTTACCAAAAAAGTTTGTGTAAAAATCTTAAAACAAAAAATCCTGATATTTATATGAATCGATATATTGAGTCCAAATGTTGCGTTAACACTTCAAAATACCTCAAAACTTCAACTTTGATTGCAAAAACGTGACTTTTTCTCATATATCTCACTAATTTATTTCTAAATTTTGATTTTTTTACCCCAGAATTTCAATATTTTATCACAAAATGGGACATTTTTTCCCTCAAAATTTTGACTTTTTACCCCACAGTTTCAACTTTTATCTAAAAAAAATCGACTTTTATCTCACAATTTCGACTGTTTACCACAAAGTTTCCTTGTTTCATCTCAACCTTTGACTATAATCTAGTTATTTCCACATTTATCTCACAATTTTGACTATTACCTCAAAATTTACACTTTTGAATCTCAAAATTTTGACCCTTTATCTTATTTTTTTCACCTTTAATCTCATAATTTTGAGTTTTCTATCCCAAAGTTTTGACTTTTTTCATCTCAGGCCACTATGGGCCAAATAAAAATCAACAAACCATGTTTATATTTTTATTCATTCAACTGGTGGAGATGGACTTCCAAACTATTCTATCAAAAGAATCTTTTTTTTTTTTTCATCCCACCCCCCCACACATTTACATGTTACAAATAGATCAGTCACTACTTGGTTCATCCAAGTTGAGCAACACAGCAAACCTGTTCTTAAATGTACAAAGGCTTTAGGAGATTAAAATCTAAAGTCATTCAAGGGAAAAATGTTGATGGCTTTATTTCATCTGCACAACTTGGCAACAATTCAATGCAACGTCCTCATTTAACTGCTGCTTGAAAACTTTCAGACTCTCACTCTGAACATCCAAACTCTGTATGTGTTAATAAATGTTTCTGAAATCTGTTTTTACCGATAGACTCTGTGTAGTCGCTGGGTAGAGGGAGCTGGTTGTATGGAAATCGCAGTCGGTAAGACATGGCCGAGCTGTCCGTGAACACAACACCCACGTAGCTGGAAGGCTCATAAAGGCTGGCGTTCTCCAAATCCTCCTCACTGGCGAACAATTCCAGTTGATCCTGCATGTCTGATAATCGCACACATCAGAGCAGTTAAAGCACTTCAGTAACGCTCAAACTCTTCAATTTGCACACGTTAACACGCTTTAAGGGGATTCTTTTTAGATTTGAAATAAAACAAGCAACCCTGTGATTCTTCGTTGAACTGAAAAGGTCAGTATATAGGTTTAAATGAAATTAGAAGTGTTCAAGTAAACGGAAAACCCATTAGAATGCGAATAGAAACTCGAATTTTAATTATAACACAAAATATTCGAATGAAACTAAACAAAAAGCCCCTCTAAATTCACAAAACACAAACGAAATATGAAACAAAGTTACGTCCATGGAAACAAAAAACCCTTTACTCTAGAAAAACGGAAACCGAAACGAAATAATCCAAAAATCCTCGGCTGAAAAGTCAACACAAAATAAAAATGATCAAAAAAGCCCAAAAGAAAGTAATCCACGGAGGAAATAATCCAAACTTTGGAAATCTTCTGTTCAGTGAGTCGGCTCCAGCACGGCGCGTTATCATTCATCAAACAGTTCTTTAAGTTTTACTTTGTGTGGATATGTTTTTATCACGCTTCTCATACATCAATTCACTTAAAACACTGTGATTCTTTCTTAGTTGCAGACTTTGTCTGACACTCTTTTTTACTTTTCCCGCCGCCTGCTCACTTTTTTCCTCCTCTTCCTCCACGCCACATCCATCTTTATAACTTTACGTGGCAATTTAGTTGGACACATTTATTACATTTCCTACCTTTTAGTTGACCATACCCTTTTCTCAAACCCTTTTTTACACTGGAAAAGAACTATTTTCATTCTTTAAAAACACAGTTCATCACATTTCTTTCTTTTTATTTTGAGCACCTGTGTTTCTTCATATTTTCATTATTTCTTTTTCACACTCACTCACTTTAATTTGCCACTGTCCCACTTTAATTGTTCCGAGTGAGTTTTGAAGCGTTTGCGGACACTTACGCATCTCCTGAGCGACCTCCTCCATGATGTGGTTGGTGACGTTGGTGATGGGTGTGTAGCCCAGGCCCTTAAAGAAATGATCCTCACGCTCCAGCTCCATGGTGCTGATGCCGCCGTAGTAAACGTGAGGGTTTAAGGTGCTGATGAGGATCAGGAGACCCAACAGCAGCAGAGGCAGGGTCAGTTCCTACACACACACACACACACACACACACACACACACACACACACACACACACACACACACACACACACACACGAAGGAGAAACAGTTGGTTCGTCGCTCTACACACAGCTTTCCTATCTTCCAACCTGTGGGTCCTTGGGGTCACGAGTATATTTCTGGGGGTCACCAAATCAAAAAAATTTAACAGATATTAAATTACAAAATTTCAGACAGGGTTGTTTAAGTTGTATTCTGCTTCAATACTTTCCAAAAAATTGTTTAAAGTTTGTATAATCTGAACTACAGTGTTGGTCAGTGAGCGATTGTTCATGAAGTCCTTCATATTTTCACGACAAAAACTGAATTTTAATCAAGTGTTTCTTTCTTATTCTCAGCAAAAATTGTCTTTTTATTCACAATATGAGCAACACTCAACTGACCAGTCCAGAAACATGTATCATTCCAAGATTTTTAAGGACAAAAATGAAGCTGAATTGCTTGAAACAAGCCAAAAAAAAAAGAAAAATTCAAATTTCAAGAAACTTGACAAGCAAATTTGGCAGTTTTTTTATTGTTTCAAACAAATCAGACAATTTTTGTCTTCAAATAACTCAAGATAAGACTGGTCAGTTGAATGTGGCTCATATTAAGAATTAAAAGACAATTTTCACCAAAAATAAGACAGAAACGCTTGCTTAGATTTCAGTTTTTGAAGTGTAAACTGGACGTAATATATTTCTGCCTGATTGACAGTGTAAGATTTATAGACTCTCAAAAAAATCTTCATACAAAAATAAAAAGACAGAAATGTTGAGTTGTTCTTTTTCAGGTTTTGCTGTTTCTCTCTCCACTGTGTAGTTAAGGTTTTAATTATTACATGTTGATTTTTCTTTTCTTTAATCAAAAAGAAAATAGATAAATAAACCCAAGAACCTGCTCTAATATTCCTCCTGAAGGGAATAAAGCGCCTCATCTCTTCTTTAATCACATCTTGTGTTTTCTGATCTCTTCTCTCCTGACTAAAGGTGAGAGAGCCACAGTGAGTCACTTTTCCCTGAGGCAGGAATTATTCTTATTTCCTGTGATATTCTTCTAATACTGCCTGAGGTCAGAGCCTCAAACTGCTTCATCCCACCTGACAAATGACAAGAGACGTTCTTTTTTTTTTTCTTTCTTCCAAGACATAAATAACACGATGCAGCTTGACCTTCGGTAACACTGTAAATCAGAACAATAAATTACGAGCTACCGTCACTTTAAGACCTGATTCAGACCATAGACTGTAAAATAAGTAGACACCGTGACAGTCGGCTCTAACTGAGGTCACCACAAAATCTGCTCCCCCTGGTGGCTGGCTGCAGTATAGGTCAAAAACTACATCTCTTCATGCGTCCCACTCTTTTTTCTGAGGAATTGGTTTTTCAATAATTATTAGACGATAAAAACTAGGTTACAAGTGTGTAGTTTTTATCGGGGATGTAAGAAAATTCAGGAAAGAGATCCAAAAAGAGATTAGACCTTTGAAAGGAAAAAATATATACAAGGGTAAAAGTCAGAGCCATGCTGTCCAATCTATACACAGTCGATTCAGACCCAAAATATTTTAGTGTTGACTGTTTAAAAAGAAGTACTTATTGAGGAGATTTAGTTTAAGTCATGATTATCTATTCAAGAAACAAAAATAGTTCTGTTTTCCTTTTATCGGAGACTACAAGTTGATTTAAACTGAGAAACTGAAAGTGAGTTTTAATTTTGAGGTAAAGTATCGTCCCTGGTATGAAGTAAACAAGTTAAACCGTTCACACTGCAGCTCAGGAAATCCTCTTTACTTTCCAAACCACAGTTGGTGAAGCTGCAGGAGGTCCTTCTTAGCAGAAAAGTTGATACAAGGACATTAAAAATGCATCAGTGCAACCTAATGCCAAATGAAAAATGCATGGTCCAACACAGGAGAAACTGAAAGGGGAAAGAAGTGGATTTCTTTGTCTGTTCAGAGCCAAATTCTGGGTGCAGCCACAGTCGTAGTTAAGTAAACACATCACAGGATTCAATGACGTCATAGACTATCACACCGACAGTGAGTTTTACCTGCAGACTCTGCTGCTTGGTTCTCCATTTGATGAGCAGGTTCTTGTAGAGGAGACTCCTGGTTTGATGCCAGACTCCTGCATCTCTCCTGTACATGGGCTGCATACTTCCTGCATGCCTCATGTGGATGACGTTTGGACGATTTGTCTCCGTAATGCTGGCCTCAGCTACGAATCATAAACACACATATGTAGGGAAATTAAAAAAAATACCTTTCACAGAAATTAAACCAAGAACCCTTCCTTCAACAGCCAATCAGACACAGAAGAAATAAACTCTATATTGACTTTTGTAACTCATAAAAGCTCCAACAACATCATTTCAGTCCCAACTCCAGCACCACTGAGAATTAAAAGTGGTGTCTAATATGTCACTTACAGAATATGCCACTTCTCTACTTGCAATCATAAACTAGCAAAGCTCTTTTTTCTACAGTTTTAACAAGGTACTGAATGATTTGCAGAAATAAAAGAACTGCGATGATCTTTTGGGGAATTATTTGATTGCCTTATGTCCATATTGGTCACTTTTCACTCTTTTTTTATGCCACTTTTAGATTATTTTTAACTATTTTCCAAGGTTTCTTCCAATTTTCTTGTCAATTTTTGGTGATATTTGATAATTGTTGCCACCTCAGACCTAGTTTTAATGCTCCTTCTTTTAGTTTTTGCCACTTTCGCTTTCTTAGATTCTTCCTCTTGTTGGGCAGGGTTGTATAAAACTCGTAAAGAGCATAAAACATATAGTTAAAAAAATCCTATCTGGTATTCTGTGAGATTTCAAATTCAAGAAATATTACACTGTGTGATTATAATATTTCAAAAGGACAGATTGCAATTCAGTATACACACTAAAGGGCAGGTGAATAGGAGGAATATAAATAAGAAAGTCAATAAAAACGTCAACCTATTTCTCTCTTTCTTTAGTTTTCAGTGAAGATGCTTAAAAACTTGCAATATATAAATAATGTAAAAAAAATTGTGATAACAGATGATATGAAAAAATACATCTTTAACCATTTAACTACCTCCTCAACCAAATGGTTTAGCATATTTTTAGTTACTTTATTTCAATAAGAGGAGTGCCTAATTTAACTCAACCTTGTTTTTTTTTTCTTGTGCATTTCAATCACAAGTAAAAAATGAATGTGAGAATTATTAGTTTTTGCATTTTAGTCAAGATGAAACATTTACAAATGCAGTTTTTCTTCATTTCACAGAAAATTTCCCGTGGTTGAAATGGCATTGCTCAATATTTTGTGGCATTCTTACAGAAATAAAAACAGTTTGATGCCCTGGACATTCATGAGTGATTTATTTATTTTTAAACTAGCATTTAATGTGATTTTTTTTCTACTATTTGAGGTATTTGTATGAAAGTGCGCACGATAACTTCTAAGTCAAGGGTTCCCAAACTTTTCAGCCTGTGACCCTCAAAATAGCAGCGTTAGAGACTCATGACCCCCTGCTGTGGTACGACACAAATGGGCCAATCGAATAACAGACATAAACAAATAAAAAAAACAGTGGATACTTAATTTAACTCATCGGTAGAAAATTTACCGACTAATGTGCACTTCGCTGTGTTCACTGCATCAAACTTTAACAAAGAAATGTGAAAAACCGATAAATCATTTTCTGTTTGCATGATTTTATATTATCTTTAACCCCTAGTTTTGCTTTTATTCTTACAATAATGGATTAAATGTGTTATTGTTCATGGTTTTCGATTTTGGGACACAATCCACGACCCCCTATCGATGTCTCGTGACCCCCCAAAGGGTCCCGACCCCCACTTTGGGAACCACTGTTTTAAGTGACACCTCAACCACTGGGTTGAGGTCAATATTTCAAAAACTAAAATGACTGTTTTAAAAAAAATGTGGTGGTGAATAGGGCTGAAAGATATTTTGTTATCGTATCGATATCGAGATATATCGTGATGCTTTTATTTTCCTGAAAAATGCTTAGTTCAAGGATTCAAGGAGTTTTATTGTCATTCAACCCATGTCAAACATGGGTTAGACGAAATTAGGTTACCCTGGTCCCGGAGCAAGCCCAATCATAGAAATAAGAATAATAAATATATACAAATATACAATAAAAAAGAGAATAAAAGAAGAACACAATCAACTAGCCTTTTTAACAAATAGACAGAATAAAATAATAAACTGTGCAAAAATTGCAGTGTTCATTTGTCAGGGGGGGGCACGAAAGGGGACCATGAAAAATAAAAGTTATAATAAATAAAATTAATAAAATAATATAGTATAATAAATAAAATCAATAAAAGTTCCCATGAAACCTAGAGTCATATTGTATCATATCAATATCTAAATATCTGGCATCAATATTGAGATATGACACTTTGCCCTTGTAATGACTCACCCATTGCAACAAGCAATGCTACAATCTTTTTTAATTTTTTTTTTTTTAAGAGTTAAGCAAAAGGAGTTGGTTTATGCATCGTGTGTGTTGGAATAATTTGGTCAATTGTGAAGCATTAAAGACAGAGGGAGATGCAGAAAGAGGGATGATAGAGAGAAACAGCAATGCATTTAGTAATGGGAAAATAATGTATTATAACTGGACAAAAAGGATAAATTATTCTGAAACATCAGCTTTAAACTGCAGTTTTCTCTGATGAGGGAATAAACTGGATGAGTCTCCATCCTTTAAATCAAGCAGCTCACACTGATGCTGAACACACACAACCCTGACCACGTCTGAAACACCACTCATGCTTTTTTTAATTAATCACACACCTGTTAAAATGTTATTTACAGATGAAATCAGCATTAAAGTCAGGTAAATATAATGCTAAGTGTTGTTAGCCTGAAATAACGCTGATGCTGCTGAGGCTGACATTTCAGGATGCTGTCAAATTAATCCTTAAATTCAGGATTCATCCATAAAATAGAGTGAAAACAGTCAGAAAAAGCCAAATATGTGAATATTTACAGCTATAAATGAGAAATTTTTAGATCCGAGCGAACACAGACAACACCTGTGCACGCGCAGCGGCTAACAGCTACACAACCTTCAGAAAACACACAAAACCTCTGAGAAAACAGCTCTTACACTCAATACTTACGTATGAAATACATTAAGGCATATCTTTCCTCAACTTGTGATTCAATAGCCTTACATTACAGGTGTTTTTAAGTCAGGTAAATCCTTTAAACGCGCTCCTGGTCCACCAACGTTTTTTTTTTTTTCCTTTGATTCCAACGTTTCCACTTCCTCCTGTCAAATCCAACAGAGCGCAGAGAAAGTGACGCTCAACCAATCAGAGCAGAGCTCGGTGTGAATGACAACGCTGTGGACCAATCAGAGCTGAGACGGTTGGTTTTAATGGACATATCAGAACAGAGATGATTAATATACAAAACTTCACAAAACACTTGTTTAAGCATTAATTACAAAAAGAAAAAAAAACTTACTAAATTAATCTCATAAATTTACGAGAATAAAGTTGTAAAATTAACCTATGAGAAAAACTCGTTTATTTACGGGAATTTAAGTAACACTTGTGAAAAAATGTTGTCAACTTACAAGAATAAAATTTGGAACTTAAGAAAAAAGTTGTAAACTTGTGAGAATAAGGTCGTAAACCTATGAAAAAAAGCTGTTAACTTACTACTTAAGTTACAAACTTACTAAAAAAAATGTTGTAAATTTATAAGGATTAAAACATGATAAAAGTCATTAACTTACAAGACTTAAGTAACAAACTTACGAAAAAAAATGTAAATTTACAAGAATTAAGTCGTTAACTTAAGAAAAAGTTGTAAACTTGCGAGAATAAGGTCGTGAACCTATGATAAAAAACTATTAACTTACTATTTGAGTAACAAACTTACGAAAAAAAAAATTCTGTAAATTTACAAGAATGAAAAACATGATTAAAAGTCGTTAACTCACTGGACTTAAGTAACAAACTTACGAAAAAAAAAATGTTGTAAATTTACAAGAATGAAAAACATGATTAAAAGTCGTTTACTCACTGGACTTAAGTAACAAACTTACGAAAAAAAAAATGTTGTAAATTAACTAGAATTAAAAACATGATAAAAAGTCTTAAACTTACTAAACTTAAGTAACAAACTTACAAAAAAAATGTTGTAAATTTACAAGAATTAAAAACATGACAAAAAGTCGTTAACTTACAAGACTTAAGTAACAAACTTACGGGAAAAAAAATGTTGTAAATTTACAAGAATTAAAAACATGATAAAAAGTCTTAAACTTACTAAACTTAAGTAACAAACTTACGAAATAAATGTTGTAAATTTACAAGAATTAAAACATGACAAAAAGTCGTTAACTTACCAGACTTAAGTAACAAACTTACGAAAAAAAAAATGCTGCAAATTTACAAGAATTAAGTCGTTAACTTAAGAAAAAAGTTGTAAACTCGCAAGAATAAGGTTGTGAATCTATGATAAAAAGTTAATTTACGATTAAGTAACAAACTTACAAAAAAAATGTTGAAAACTTTCGAGAATAAAGCTGTAATCGTATGAAAAATGTGTAAACTTACGAGAGTAAATGAACAAACTTAAGAAAAAGTTGCAAATTTACAAGAATAAAGTCATAATTTATTAAAAAAAATAAGCTGTAAACCTTTGAGAGTAAAGGCAAATTTACCACTTTATTCTCCTAAATTTCTGAGATTAATGTCATTCATTTTCAGTTTTTTTTAGAACGGCTCTAAATTCCTTCCCTCATTGAATACTGTACAAATACCATTCACATAAAGTAGAAATAACTTACAACCCAAGACAACAACACAGCACAATCCGTGAAACACTTTATTGCTTTTTCAGAAACATTTTTTTTAATCATTGAACATGTCTGTGTTGGTGTGAGCTTTGATTTTCTTCTGTTCAGTTTTAATCTGGTGATGGTGGGGGGGGTGTGAAAGAAACATCTGCAATGTCTTTAAATTGGAGGAAGCCGTGAAGTGGGGGGGGCACAGGGAGCAGCTGGACCACGTCAGTTCTCATCAGCTGATCTGGGCCCAACACTGAGCGAACTCTCAGCCGACAGAGGTGAGAGAGGGAGGGGGCGGAGCCTGAAGATGGAAAAATAAGACTGTCAGGTATAATCATTGGTACAACGATAAAACTTGCAGAATATGTTTCATGTCGTACCAAACTGTGGACTTGGATCCCAACTTTTCTCCGCCTGACGTCGATTAAGAATAAGTTTCAAGGACGGAGAAAGCGTCGACCAGTTCACAAACTCCAGCAGGTAATTCAACACCTCACTGTCCGCCTCTTCCAACCTGGAGAAAATCAAAGACAGAGAGAGAAAAGTGATGAGGTGAAGCAGCTGTAACTTCAACAAAGAGTGAACATAAGGGCTGAACAATTTGAAAAAATAATCGAATCGTGATTATTCCCATCTTACGTGTCTTTAAACAAACAAACAATAAATCACTCTTTTTATAAAGATCTATACATTTGATGAATAAAACTCTGAACTTTAAAAAGAGAAGAGCTACTTTGATTCATTCTTTGTTTTGAATTAGAAAAACACAAACATGAGGAAGAAAAGAGGATTTTTGTTTTACAAAATTCTACAAAAGAAACTCTGTTTGCATAAACAGGTACATCTCAAAAAAGTAAAATATCATGAAAAAGAGAAGATTTTTGGTCACTAATTTCAGAAAATGAAACTTAGATATTGTATAGACTTTTTATAGATAGAGTGAATTATTTCAAGCCTTTATTTCTTAAATATGTGCATTCAGTGTCTCAGGAAATTATAAAATAAGATCAATAAAAAAAGATATTTCAAACAGAAATGTCAGGCTTCTGAAAAGTTTGTTCATTTCTATGCACACAATACCATTTTTTTCTACTTGTGACTCATTTTTTGCACATTTTTATTCAACTTTCCCAGGTTTAGTCTGGATTTTCTCCCATTTGTGCTGCTTTCTGACCATTTTTGCCACCTTCAACTTCAACTATTGCTACTTCTTGCTGTTTTTGCTGCTTTTCACCACTTCGATAGTTTCTCCGTCAAAGGTAGTTGTCAACAGTTTATCTCTTTAGTTGAGTGACACTGGTGTAACGCACAAAACATCTACTGAAAAAAATTGCATCTGCTATACTGACACATTTCAGGTGAGAGAAATGTTTCACTGTCTGCGATTAGAATATTGCCTGCAGGACGTGAAGTGATTTTATCTGGTTGACATTTGCCTGTTCAGACTTACATTTCAGGCAGAAGAAGCGAAGAAGGATCCAGGCCTGCTCTCAGGAGGACGGGGAGCCAACAACCAGCGAAAAAAACTTGAGTTCGAGCCACACGGATCAGCCCCCTGAGCTCCTGCGGCTTCAAGCGTTCAGGGCGAACTCCGGTGAAAGTGTCGGAGCGAGGGATCCATCTGTGCTGGAGGATGAGCTGCAGAAGCTCTGGTGTGTTTGAGGACAGGGCGAAGATCCAGTCCTCCCCACTCAAACTGGCTCCTGCAGCGATCAGCAGCTTCACTGCTTCACTGAAAGATATTCAGAGCAGGAACAGGTGAGTCTCATGTGACGTGTGTAAACTAAAGGTCGGATCTACTTTCTTTTATTTATATATATATATATTATTCATTTTTCACATAAACAAAGAACAAGACAGCACAGACTTGAGTTAGTCATAAAGAAAAATAAACATATAAAGAAACAATAGTTACACACACGGGTTAGATGAGTGTCATATACATTTTTATCTACACAAGTTTTATGTCAAAGAGAAATAGGTGGTCAAGAAACATTCTTAAAGGCAAAGTGTGGGCACCCTTTCTGCAGTATGTCACCCAGATTAATCTATAAAGGGTTGCCAAACTTTATAAAAGGAGTTGTCACTGCCCTTTAATTTAGCACTGAGGCGTTCCATAGGAAAAACCTTAAATGTTTCTCTGTACCACTGTGTGACTGTAGGAGGCTTCTCCTGAATCCACTGAAATAGTAAACATCGCCTTGCTAGGAGCAAAAGTTTACCAAGTAGAGAAAGTTGAAATTTTGATAGAGAGAACTGTTGAGTTGGCAAATTTAGAAGAAACAATGTTTATCGTTCTGAGAAATATTAAGCTAAGCTCCTGGGCAATATTTTTCCAATACCTGGATATCAAAGCGCAGATCTACTTTCTTACAAACCTGTACGGTTCACTCGATGTGCGTAACAAGGCCAAGGAGAGAGGTGATCTGACTCCCAGGATGTCGGTGCAGTCCTGAGCATCCACGCTGTAACCCTCCTTCAGGAGGAGCTCGATGCTCTTACTCTGCTGCCCGTTTACGGCCACGTATAACGGACTCACCATGCTGTCGCCATGGTCACAAACACGGTCTGTCGCAGCGATCAGCCTCTTCAGGATACTACATTTTCAAAACGAGAGAGAGTCAGAGAAAATGAATTAATGGGTACACTCTAATGCAGTGAGTCCCAACCTGTGGTCCGTGGCCCCCTGGTGGGCCGCGGAGATATTGCAAATGGGCCGCCAAATCATTTTCAAAATAGTTTGAATTTCAATGAAGGGTAATGATATAAAGATACAAATGTACAGAGTAATGTTTAAATATTAAAACTTGGTTACATTTGTAAGGATATTCAACATGTTCAAACTTTTGTATATAAGAAAAGTCCTTGAAGAGGGCAAGTTAAAGCCCAACATGTAACATGACCCCAAACTTAACAAAGCCCTGAAATTTGATTAAATAAATGTTGTATATCCCAAGACTATAATCACTGACCCAACATTTAACAAGTTGTTATATCGTAGGCAAATAACTATCACCTTCTGGGCTCAGCATCTGTTACATCATTGACCAGTTATCACATTTCGGATTTTATTACTTTTTTTTTCTTACATTTCGGGTCTTTGTTACAAATCAAGTGCTAACAAGGCGTTATACAGCCCCCATAATTATATGGTCAGAGGTGGGCCGCGAAAAATTTTTGAGACTTAAAAGTGGGCCCTGAATTTGAAAAGGTTGGGAACCACTGCTCTAATGAATAACTGAAAATCTTTAACAATCACCAATAACATCCTGATAATAAACAGGTACAGTTCCTTACACAGAAGGAACAATGCACCGTAATAAAAGCACTGATTTTTTTTACAGGAATGTATCCATTTTTACATTCACACGTTGCATTGGCTCTTTTCACTCATGGTTGCACTAATTGCTCTGCTTTTACAACAAACTGATCTGATTTTTTAAAACCACCAAACTTCCACACAGAACACACCTCTCTCCTCCTGGAAACACTTTCCTCTCCTGCCTCACTGCCTCACTTTGTCCCCCATCACTTTGTTTTCTCATTTTCAGCTTCACCTCAGCCCATCCCAGCTGTTTAGCAAAGCTACAGCTTTTGTGATTTGTAATTCACACTCGCCATATTCATGCCTGACATAAACAAACGTCACATATTTAACCTTTCTGGCTTTTTTGGTTGCAAACTGTGACATTTGAGATCCAAAAACTCTGTGAACACAAAATCATGAAACCCAACTATTCCAAAATCTCCACTTTGGCCTGAGTTTTTAGAAGAGATCGTTTTTATGGATGTAAAACTGAGACATAGACTGGATGTTTATAATAGTAAATGGTAATAAAATTATAATTTGTTAAAATAATGGTAATAATTCTGCAGAAATTAAAATGAAAATTCCTGCAAATATAATGTATGTGACAGTAAAATAACGGTAAAACACTGGTAGGAATGGGTGTTAGTGGGGTTTTTTACAGTAATATATTATAATCCAATCATATTGTAAAAATAAATAACAGTACATGCTATGTAAAATAATGGAAAATTAGTGCTGCCTCTGTTTTACTATCCTTTTTCTCTGCAGTGTAAGATGATTCAGAGAAAATCTTGAAATGTTATTATTCTCTAAATGGGATATTTGTGATTTCTGACTTTCAGATGGGAACATTTCTGGTTCATTAAAGATAAGTTTTAGAACCTGATGTGTCCAAACTCAGCAGCAGCGTGGATGGGGAGCTGGGGCCAGTCATGGCTGCAGGCTGTGTTAGGATCAGCCCCGTGGTCCAACAGGAAGTCAACGCAGCCTCTGTGACCTTCCTGCGAGGCGATCAGCAGCGGTGTGGCGAGATCTGCCGCCTGGGCGTTCACGTTGGCACCTGATTTGAATTACAGGTTTAAAGACTTATGATCAGGAATTAAATGTGTGAACATGAAGAAACCAGCTGTTTACCTGCATTCACGAGGATCTCCAGACATTCCTGCTGTCCGTACTGTGCAGCCACAAAGAGAGGGGAGATCTTGTGGTCGTCCTGCACTTCGAGGTCACACACGCTCACGAGTATCCGCACAATTTCACTTTGACCCTAAAGGAATCAAAAATATTTCAGTCACTGTTAAAGGTGCACCTTATAGAGCTGTGTGAGTTTGTGAGTTTGAGTTCTACCTTATAAACAGCTTGATGCAGGCAGGTCCAGCAGGACGCCGTGTGCGTTCTGTTGACCTCTGCTCCTTTACTGACCAGCAGCGCTACAACCTCTTTGTGGCCGCCGTCGACAGCTGTTGGAGGAAACAGAAAGTAATCCAGCAAATCTGAAACAACACAAAAGCTACAAGAAGCTCATGATTTGTTACAGTGAAGGTGTTTTACCTGCATACAAAGGACACGACAGGTCGTTTGTCAGCTGGTTCATGTCTGCACGTGCTTTGAGAAGGTGCTTAACCACAGACAGGTGACCCCGCTGTGCTGCCAGGTAACACGCAGACTCCCCCTCATGAGTAGAAGAGTTCACGTAGGCTCGGCGGCTACGAGAAGAGCCTGATGCTTAAAGTTAGACACACAAAAACATAGATGAAACTTTCTGTTTATATAACTTTAACACTCCTGTTTAAGCCCTCTCACCTGCAGCAGCAGACAGAATCTCCTGCACACACTCTCTGCTGCCGGTGGCGGCCGCCTCGTGCAGAGCGTTCCAGCCTCGGTTGTCTCGACAGTCCACACTGAAACCTCTGTTGATCATCCTCCTCACCTGCTTCCTACAGCCTGAGCGAGCGGCAGCAGCAACACTGGACACAGTGTCTCTGTAACATTCTGTGAAGTCCATCCTCTGCACAAGTGCTGGTTTATTCAGTCACTGTGCCATAAACCAAAGAGTGGGGGGGGGCACTGGAAAATAATAAACAACTGTATTACTATGTGAGACAAGTAGAGGAGCCAGTTTCAAACAAAACAAAAACTGGCCTACAATTGAATAATAAAAGTCAAATTTTCTCAATTCAATCTCAACATTTTGGCTTTTTCCTCAAAATTTGCCTTCATTATCCCCAAATTTTGACTTTATTATCAAAAAGGTTTACTTTAATCTTATTACTCCGAATTTTTGTCGTGACATTTCAACTTTTAGCGCAAAGTTTAGACGTATACCTCGAATTTTTGAATTCATTTTCTCAAAAATTAGGCTTTTATTTTGAAAATTTGTCTTTAAAATCTCATAATTTTGACTTTTTATCAATTTTTTTTTTCGCTAAGTATGGGGTTACAACAATTCACAGCAGTATGGAAGACTATTTCCACCAGTTACAAAAGATTTTTTTTTTTTTTTCTCAAATTATGTTTAAGAGAAAAAGTCAAAATTTGAAATAGAGCAAAATATATGACATGAAAAGCTGAAATTATAAAATAAGAAATAAAAAACGAGACTTTTGATTCCATTAATTTGATCTATTATTTAAAAAATTCAACATAACATTGGCTAAAACACTAATAATGATGGTAAAAAATAAATAAATGTATCCCAACAAAGCCAGTTTTTAATATTTGTTTTCTTAACTGGGGGGGAAGGGACTAAAACAGAAACAACAACACAAAAGAAGGAAACAAATTTTAACACATTTAACATAACATTGCTTTTCTGTATTTGCATCACTTTTCTGTTTTGGTTTTTGAAGGTTGTTTGCACCTGTGGGCCACCGTACTCCATCAACAATACAGTGAAAACACATTAAAACACAGTGAAACAGGCACTGACGTGTATTTTCAACATTATTCAGAAAACCTGACACATCATAGTGTGATGAAGAAAATATCTGTAAATCTCTGAATTGTAAAACAGTTACAGAATAAACGATGATGTGCAGAAAAACAGGAGCTAACCTGCAAACTGACGCTGAAGATGTTGTTTCCGGCGCTGAGAATATTTTTCAGTCACTTTTCATTTTTCCTTTTGAATAATAAAAACACTTTTACTCTATAAATCCACATTAGATGTTAAATAAAGCTCTTATTGTTATTATCTGTCGGAAAAAGCTCCTGCACATCCACTTTAACGTTCTGGCTGTTTGGACTACAAACAAAAACTACAAGTGTCGCTGTTCGGTGACGTCATTAAACAACATCCGGTCATATGGAGGCAGCAGCTGTTAGCTCTGCTGCTAAATCTGTTTCACGCTTTTACTGACACTTTTTCATCTTTATCTGTTCATTTATCGATCCGTGTGGATGACTGTGAGAGTAAGGAGTCAGAAACAGGAGGGAAACGAACCAGTTAACGGTTTAATCTGAAGAAACTCTCAGGTTTGTGTTAAAGCAGCGTTGTAGCATAATATTAAACTATTTTATGATAAACGTGAACTGTTACAGCTACAGAAATGCTTTAAAGAAAGTTATTATGCAGGTAGGAATAAAGTTATCTTTGTTTTATATAAGGGGAGCAAAATTTTATCAGTATATGAGATTCGAGCGCAGTTTTAGGGTTATATTGTGAAATATACCTTATTGTTTATATGATTGTTTTCTTTTTATTGCATTTTATTGTTCTCTTATTGGCTTAGATTTTACATTATGTGTATTTTTTGCATGGCTCACACTCTTTCAGCCTATTTGGTTGCATAGTTTAATAGAGAATAGAGCCCAAGTAGCAAAAATAATGTAATTGAGATTATTTTCTCTATATGGCCATTATTTTTGTGTTATTGATATCAATTGCTGTATTAAAGGGGATGATTTTTCTGTCATCATTACTCTCGTTTTGAATAAGAAAAAGAAAAGAATGACTTTTGTAAAAAGAATAATTTAAAATCAGCATAAGAAATTCTGTTTGCATAAACAAATACATCTAAGAATAAAAAAAATATTATGAAAAGGTGAAATATGTTTTGTTTCCCATTTCAGAAAGGGAAACCCAGATATTATACAGACTCATTATACATACAGGGAATTATTTCAAGGCTTTATTTATTGAAAAGTTTATGATTAAGGTTTACAGATAATGAAAACACAAATTCAGTGTCTCAGAAAATCAGACATTACATCAGAGTAAATGAGGCAAGAAAAATGTTTTTGGTATTAAGAAATTCATCTAATTTAAAAAAAACTTGACAACCAACTTTTTCTGACTCCACTGGCTGATTTTTTTTTTACTCATTACAAGCAATTCAGACGTCATTTTTGTGCTTTAATATCTTGGGATAAGACGTTTTTTCTGGACTTGTCAGTTGAATGTGGCTCATTTCAGGACTCAAAAGACTTTTTTTTTTTTTTACACATAATTAGACATAAACACTTGCTTGGATTTCATTTTTTTCTGCACACACCTCTTCCCCTTTGTCTGTCTTTGGTTTCTTGTTTTAATCAGTCTTATGTTGCATTCACTTGTTTCCTAACGTGTGTTTTTTTACGCTGTGTTCCAGTTTCTTTTCCTCTTAAATCAGCGTCCCTGTGGTTTTGGCAGAATCATGGTGGACATCGCTGTGAAGAGCGAAGCCGCCTGGATCTGCTGCTCTGAGACGCATCGTTTATCTGACGTCCTGCTTCCTGTTCACATCAGCGCAGAAGAGGAGGAGGAGCTCAGTCAGTGTGAGGCTGAGGAGACAAACAGGTGAGAAGACGCAGCAGGTTAATGTTGAGGATTATGAGAAAGCTTCTGTAGTTTTTCTGAAACTCTGATCGTTCTCTCACAGCCCGGTGCTGCTGGAACAGACAGAAGAAGGAAGTCCGTGTGTCCTGATGCTCAGATGCAGCTCCACCTCCTCCTCCATCATCAGCCGCCTCCTGGTCGTCAGCGAAGCTCGAACCATGGAGGTTTACGACCAGACGGGAGAATACTGTGGGACTGTTCGAGGAGTGAAGGATGAAAGCTTCACAGCTGACAGGTCACTTTATGAAAAGTCAAAGTTCAATTATTCATCTCAAACTCTTCTTTTTCTTTCCTCAAAAATTTGCCTTGAATCTCAAGATGTTGTCTTCATTTCTCATAATTTTAACTTAGAATTTTGATTATTTCATATCAAAATTTCAATGTTTTACACCTTTAGACATTTTAGACTCTAGACATTTAGACTTCTATCTCAAGTTATTGACATTTTGTCTCATAATTTCCACTTTTTGTCTCAAAATTTGGACCTTTAATGTGAAAATGAAGACTTTTATCACTAAATGATAAATTGATTTCTTGAAATTTGGATTTCTTTTATCTCACACTTTTGACTTTTATCTCAAAATGTTGACTTTTTGTCTTAGAATTGTGTCTTTATTTCTCAGAATTTCCACTTTTCATCTTAAAATTTTGACCTTTTATTTAGAAGTAAGATTAAGTTATTACCTTCAGCGTTTATCTTTGTGTTTATCTTAGAGTAAAAGCTTTTGATGTTTTTGGTGTTTTTGATGGTTTGCTGTAATTTGCAGTCAAGTTTGTAAATTTTACTGTACATTGTGAAAACTTCACTGAAACTTGATTTGAAGAAAATTGTGAATCAAATTGAAATCACTAGAAAAATCACAATTAAATCACAGCTGACAGGTCACTTTATGAAAAGTCCACATTCATCAGTATATCTCAAAATCTACTGTTCTTTCCTCAAAAATTTGCCTTAAATCTAATTATATTGTCCTCATTTCTCATAATTTCAACTTAGAATTTTGATTATTTCATATCAAAATGTCAACGTTTTACACCTTTAGACTTTTTAGACTCTAGACAATGAAACTTTTTTCACATGGTTAACTTGATTCCTCAAAATTTGAATTCTTTGACACAAAATTTTGACTTTTATCTCAAATTATCGACTTTTTGTCTCAGAATTTGGACCTTTGATGTTAAAATTTAGACTTTTTTCATGTACAGTTAAATTGATTCCTTTAAATTTTGACTCAAAATTTTAACTTTTGTCTCAAATTATCGCCTTTTTGTCTCAGAATTTTGTCTTTATTTCTCTGAATTTCCACTTTTTATCTTAAAATGTTGACCTTTTATGTAAAAATTGGAAACAGTTCTTACCCTCAGTTTTCATCTTTGCATTGGAGAAAAAGATTTTGATGTTTTTGATGGTTTGCTGTGATTTGCCGTCAAGTTTGCAAATGTTACTGTTCATTGTGAAAACTTCACTGAAACTTGATCTGAAGAAAGTTGTGAATCGAATTGAAATCGCTAGAAAAATCACAATTAAATCTTTTTCTAAAAATGTTTAGCCAACAGGAGAAAAAAAGTCTTATTTCTAAATGACTAAAGCTGAAAAAACTGATTCTGAATGCATGAAGTGATGAAGATGTGAGAACTGTAGAAGTATCTTTGATTTTCCTGCCGTCTTTAACAATTTGCTGGAAATAAATAGTTTCCTTTGTTTTCTCTTGTCTTTGCTCACAGTTCAGACAGAGGACCTTTCTACAAAACTCAGATGATCCTGGAGAATCCTTCCTCCACCTGTGAAGTCAAAGTGAGCTTCACTTCATCATCAAAAGTTTTAATTTGTGTTGAAAAATATTTGATTAAACCGTCGTGTTGTGTTTCCCTCAGCTTCTGTCTCTCGGAGGCAGAAACAGCGTTTTGATTCGTCGCGTCATCGTGGGTCTTCGTGCTCTTCAGGCTCCCCCCCTGCGCCCCCCCGGCATCGACATGCAGCAGGTCCAGAGTCTGGTGGACGAGATGGGGTCGAGTCTCTCACCTGGAGCACAAAACCTCATGGAGATGGTTCAGTTCCAGCAAAAGGTCAGAGACACTTCGAACTTTCAGTCACGAAAAAATGAGATTTTTTTATTTTTTTTTTTTAACTTATTTATCAGTACAAAATATTGTATATACATTTCAATACAATTCATTGAGTTTCTTTTCCATTTTCTAGCTGTACTTGCATATGTCACATATCTCCATATGCACAGTATGATGGTTAAACAAATAGACAAAAAATAATACCAGTCACATAAAAATAAAAATAATGTCCCCTCAGAATTATAACATCACAAGCCCATATCATCGTCAGAACCAGGATGACATTTTGCAGGGAAATTATTGCATGTATCTTAAACGTGTGTATTATTGTAGCAATAGAGGAATTATAAGTGATCTGTTCCATTTGATGAATGTCCCAAGTCTAAAATGAGATGTTTTGAAACTAGAACCGAACAAATTTGCAGTTTTCCCGTCTTCGTGAAAAGGGTGATATTCTCTTTGATTTATTTGACTCATTTTCAATAGGAAAAACACAAACATGAGGAAGAAAAGTAGGATATTTTGTTTTAGGAAAAAAAAGGGAAACATTTCTGTTCACTCATTTCAGAAAGTGAAACCCAGATAATTAATAGACACATAATACACACAGAAAATCATTTTAAGCCTTTATTTCTTCAAATGTTGATGATTTTGGCTCACAGAGAATGAAAGCACAAAATTCTGTGTCTGGAAATTAGAATATTACATAGGATACAAAAAAAGGAGGTTTGAAATGGAAACGCTGCTACTTTCTGACCATTTTTGCTTCTTTTTGTCTATTTATTCCTCCTTGAACCTGTTTTTCTTTTTTTTTTTGCAACATTGTGAACTAAATTCTGCTCAATATGAACCTTTTCCCATTGTACACTGCAAAAACTGAAATCTAAGCAAGTCATTATGTCTTATTTTAGTCAAATTTGTCTGACTATTCTTGATTTGAGCCACATTTACTAGACAAGGTCATAAAAATGTCTCATTTCAAGTTTTTTAAAGACAAAAATGAGGCATCAATTGCTTGTAACAAGTAAAAAAAAATCAGCCAATGGGATAAGATAAAAGATTCTTGTTCTAAGACATCTTTCTAATTTCAAGAAACTTCCCGGGTGAATTCGTCTTATCCCATTGGCAGATTTTTTTGACTTGTTACAAGCAATTTACACCTCATTTTTGTCTTAAAAAAACTTGAAATAAGACATTTTTATGACCTGTTCTGGTGAATGTGGCTCAAATTAAGAACAATGAGACAATTTTTACTTCAAATAAGACAGAATGACTTGCTCAGATTTCTGTTTTTGCAGTGTAAAAGGTTTTTATATAACCAGAAAAATAAAGATATTCTGTTAATATGTGAAATTGTTGTGTCTTGTTGTCTCAAAAATTTGAGATTCACGTCTTAACTTCTTGTTTTTCTTTCCAGAACCAGACCGGCTCTCTCGGTGGTTTCCTGCCTCTCCTGATGGGCGGCGGCGCTCTCTCTGCGCTGGTTAAAGGAGCAAACATCCCTCCAGCAGCTTTCAATAACCAGCCTCAGTCTGCAGATGAAGCCTCGTCCAATCAGAACGGAGCGCTGTCTGACGGCTCTGCATCTCCAGATCCTCCCGTTTCTGGTGTGTGAACTTTCTCCTCGCAGATTTTAGTTCCAGATTTCTGTGACTGAATTTCCTCTTTGTGATCTCTCGTTTCCAGCGAGCGGCGGCCTCGGCGGCTCCGTCAGCCACGCCCAGCTGACGGAGATGATGTCACACTTCCTGAACGCTCAGGGTCGGGAGCAGGCGTCGAGTCCCGGCTCTGAGTTTCTGCCCGTGCTCCAGAGCGTCTGCGGTCAGGTGACCAAGCTGAGGCTGGACGACGCCGCCGCGATGGCCGAGAAGGAGAAGACGATGAGAAACGGATCCTGGTGAGTGAAGAGTGTGTGAATCTGTCAGAGTCTATGAGCTGGATTCATTTCATATCAGTGTGATTTTATTCTGAAAACAAAGTAGCTTCATAACACAAACATTTATTCACAACACTTCCCAAAAACATTTAAAGAGAAATGTTTGAAAAATGGAAACATAATTAATGTGTTGAAGCAAATTTCTGCCAGTAAGAAATATAGAAATGAGTAACTCGCTTTGTTTTCTCCTTTTTTTGCACATAAAAAGTAAAAAAATTTGCTCATAAATTTCAAAATCTTGACTTTTGTTCATAATTCTTTCTATTTATTTCAACATTTTGACTTCTGAACTTTTTTTTTTAGCTCACTACTTCAACTTTTGTCCCGTAATTTTGTTTATTTATCTAAAAATTATGACTTTTTAACTACATATCTGATTTTTTTAACTCAAAAATCTAGCTTTCTCCCATAATTTTGACTATTTACCCAAATACTTTGACTTTTTGACAATATATTTGATTTTTTTTAACTCAAAATTTCAACTTTTACCTAAAGAATTTTACCATCCATCTTAAAAATGTTTGCTTTTTAACTATATGTAGGATTTTTAACTTAAAGTGTCACTTTTTGCCCTATAATTTTGACCATTTCAATATTTTGACCATTAATCTCAAAATCTTGACCTATGACCTCAAAGTTTTGACTTTGATATTTAAAATTATTGACTTTTGTGCAAGATTTTGACTTTTACACTCAAATTTTAATTTTTTGGACTCGAAATGTAACCTTTTCCCCCATAATTTGACTATTTATCTCAAAATTTTGACTTTTTGAATATAAATCTTATTGATGTTAGCTCAAAAGTTTAATTTCATCCCATAATTTTTGACTTATCTCATGGCCAGTCAGTGAATTTATCATTATCTTTATAATCCCTGAAACAATTCAACCAAAAATCTCATCATTCACTGAGTGTTATGTAGTTGGAGGTAAAGTGGCTCCACCTTGTGTCAGGAGGCTGTTACTGCAGACAAACTCATCAAACTGCAGCCGTGAAACAAACTGAGCTCTCAGACTCTCAAACTGCCTCTAAAAAATCCTTTTAGCATCTTTTCTGTTAACGTGAGCGACCTTTCTGAACTTAAAGTTGTTAAACACACTTCTGCTTTTGTTTGCTCAGAGAAACCTGTTAATTGTATCATTTAAGTGTTATCAGCATCTCCTGACCAACAAACTGAGTCACAGTGAGATTTTGTCTCCTTAAAGTCTCCTTAAAGTTTCCTCCATCACTTTTTCTCAGTTTCCTGAATGCACATGTGTCTGTTTTTGATTAGTAAATGGAAAGTACTGAAGTGAAGCCAGAGGCGTTTTCTATCACTGCTTTGTGTTTGCAGCCACGTTTCTGTAGAGGAGGGGACGAAACTGACACATGCATCAAATATTTTTTATTGTCTGAGGTTTGATTGTTTGCAGATTGAGCTGAGAAAGTTTTCAGGCATCACTCATCAAAGGATCATCACTGTTTTTATCAAGGTTTGACCCTCAGATCAGATCAAGAGCTGGATAATTAATCACAAATTAGACCTACAGTAATATTCTAATGGTGGTCACTGTAATATTTCTTTACCCTTAAATGTGTCAGAATACCAGATATAATTCTTTCAGTAAATGTTTTCTGTTGTACACCAGAGAGAAACTGTTGAAAACTACCTTTGCAAAAGAAACTATACAAGTGGTAAAAAGAGGCAAAAACAGCAAAGAGGAGAAATAAAACTTAGTTTAAACAGCAAAAATGGGTGAAAATTGGGATAAATCTCTGAAAATAGTTAGAAAATGGTCCAAAAGTGTCAAAAAAGGAATAAGAAGTGACTAAAAGCAGTCATGAGTTGAAAAAAAAGGTGGAAAAAATGTCAGAAATCTGTGAAAATTGGGAGAATCTGGATCATATGTGTCTAATTTTCCGAGACACTGCATTTTGTGTTTTCGTTCTCATTATTTTAAGAAGTATCTGTTTATGCAACAGTTTTTTTTTATTATTGAAAATCCCTCTTTTCTTCCTTTTTTTTGTGTTTTTCTTATTCAAAATGAGAATAATACATCATCCCCTGCAACCGTACAGAAGATGGGGAACCTTAAAATAATCGCAGAATAAATTGCAAATAGATTCTTTTTGCAAATGTTTCAGCTCTAATTCTTCTCTGTACAAAAATTAAATAAAAAAAATAAGTGCAAAAAAATGTCCCAAACATCTTCAAACATTCAGTGTTAGAAATTTATATTCCTACTCTGTTGGTAAAGAATGACTTTCACAATATATGATGTAAAGAACGACGACAAATTTGTTGATGTATAGAGAAAAGTCAACGTCTTGAATCTTTATTTTGGCATAATATCCTTCTTTACGTCCTTATCTATGATCAGAGATTCTGATTTCTTCTGGTTTAGTTGAGAAAAGAAACTTTCTTGGTTTCATATTTTGGAAAAAAGGCAGAATATGATGTGAAAAAAGAGCTTAAAGCTGGTAAACAGAGTTTGAGTTGGGTCAGTGCAGGGTGGAGGCTGATACTGAGACAATGGTGTTTCTCTGTCAGGATTTCTGCCCGTGACTCATTAAATCTTTGCAAACTGCACCAAATCTTGCTGCATAAATACGTTTTTTTATCTCCATCACTTCTGCGGAGACAGTTTCTGATCATCGCATTTACAGCTAAACATTAGTTTTACTCATGAAATGTGTTCACATGAGTCGTTCCTACGCAGCAGTTTGATAAAAGAGTCTCTTTGTCCGAGTGGATCAGCACATGTTTTCTCAGAGCGTCAGCTGAGTGTGAGTCCACATCCAGAAGAGACGCAGCTCAGCGGTACGTCTGCAGACCAACACATATTTGAAGAGTTTAACACTCGAAAAACTCATTTCTGCTCCTAAAAATGACGCTAAGTTGTGTTTTCTAAGATAAGTTTGTAACCTGTAAGGATGTTTGCTGCTGACGTTTGTTACTGAGAGAATTAGGGCTGAACAATGTGCAAAAATAATGTAATTACAACTGTGATAGATGCTGCAATTAACTTTAGGTTTCCCATCTTATGTGTTCACTGCAAAAACAGAAATCTAAGCAAATCATTTTGTCTAATTTGTAGTTGTCTTGTTATTCTTAACATGAGCTACATTCTATTGATAAGTCCAGGAAAATGTCTGATTTCAAGTTGTTAAAAGACAAAAAATGAGGTTTGAATTGCTTGTAATGAGTCAAAACCTCATTTTTGTCTTTAAAAATTTTGAAATAAGACATTTTTAGGACCTGGTCTGGGCTCAAATTAAGAAAAGTAAGATTAATTATTACCACGAATAAGACATAATGACTTGCACAGATTTTAGTTTTTGCAGTGTTGTGCAATGAAAACATTTTTGAAAATTGATATTTGCCATGAATTACAGCATGACAACAACCCACTGCATTTTTTTTGCAACTCATGACCTTTTTTAGTCACTTCTCACTTCTTTTTTTGACACTTTTGAAACATTTTTTGCTACTTTCTGACCATCTTCTTGATTATTGATCAAATTTCCCACCTTGTGCTTATTTTATTTGCCGTTTTTGCCACTTTTCACCACTTTTTAAAGTTAGTCTTCAACAGTTTGTCTCTTTGGTTGAGTATCTCTGAAAACATCGACTGCAAAAACTGTATCTGTTATTCTGACACAATAATGGTTAAAGAAATATTACACTGTCTGCTATTTGAATATTGCATTTTAGTCTAATTTTCAATGGTTGGCAACCCTTGACGCGACTGCAAAAACTGAAATCTAAGCTAATCTTCATGTCTTATTTTTTGGCAAAATATCATTTTTTTAGTCTAAATATGAGCCACACTCAACTGTGCAAGCAATTCAGACATTAATTTTGTCTTTAAATGTCTTGAAATAAGACATTTTTCTGAGTCTGTCAGTTGAATGTGGCTCATATTGAGTCTAAAAAGTCATTTTTTGATAAAAAAAAAATAAGGCATAATCAATTCCTTAGACTTGAGTTTTCCGCAGTAAATGAGTAAGACTCTGATTGAAGTGGTGGAGTTGTAAAAGAAGAAGAAGAAGACTGGAGCTCTTGCAGCATCTGGACTGAATGGATGAGGGAACTTTTAAAGTGGTTATAATTTCTTCAATATCAGAGAGCTTCAAAGTCGTGCCAAGAAAAGCCAAAGAGCCTGGGATGACTCAGAGAAAAAGACAAAGTGGAGCAGTTTTTAAACTTTTCCAGGATGGTTTCAGTGAACTGAAGCTGAAAGCATCTGTCTGAGTGTTGGTTGGTGCAGCTGGATCCAGAGGTCAGAGGGTGGACGCTCGCTCTGGGTGGTTTGGTTTAAGACGCTGTGTTTATGTTTGAGGTCGACTCTGATGTGGCTTCATGTTTGTGCATGAATCAGACAAACGTCGTCTCTCTCTGCAGAATACAAAACTGCTAAGTACAGACATTTCCTCTTACACTTAATATGTTTGGTTTAAAAAAAAAAAAACGCTGCAGTAACTGAAATCTTTGTCTCTGCAAAGTTTCCTCTGAGTGCAGGAAAGAAACAGGACGTCAAACAGTTTGTTGGTTATTAATCGTTGTTTAAACTGAAGCAGAAATGTGAACTCGTTTTATTTAACTGTTGATCTGAAGAGAGAAAAATCTTCTGTAAATGTTCCAGGATGCAAAAACACAAATCAAGAACCTTTCTTTGGAGTGTCCCCGAGGTCATGCATGAAAACTTTTCTGATAAGTGTTGAATTTGAGTCACAACAACTCAAGTCCGAGTCGAGGTTGAGTCATGTTGAGTCGAGTTCTCAGTGTCCAATCAAGCAGAGTCGAGTCAAGTCAAGTTAAGTCTTAAGTCCTTAGTGTCCAAGTTGAGCAGAGTCTGGTTTCCTCAGTGTCCAATCGGGTCAACCTGAGACACAAGTCCTCGGTGTTCAGGTCTAGTTGACACAAGTCAAGTAGAGATTGAGTCCGAGCTGAGTCTCAAGTCTTCAGTGTCGAAGTTCCAGTCAAGTTATTTCCAGTTGAGTGGAGTCAAGTCAGGTCAAAAATGAGTGCTGAGTCGAGTTCAGTCAAGTTAAGTTCTCAGTGTCCGAGGCGAGTCCTCAGTGTCCAATCAAGTAGAGTCAAGTCGACTCAAAACCGAGTTGTTCCAGTCAAATCAAGTCAAGTCCTTAGTGTCCAAGTTGAGCTGAGTCCCGTTCCCTCAGCGCCCAATCAGGACAAGTAAAGTCAAGCTGAGACCTGAGTTTCTGGTGTTTGAGTTGAGTTGAGACAAGTCAAGAGGAGATCGAGTCCGAGTCAAGTTCAGTTTAGTTTAGTTGAGTTAAGTCCAGTCCCCAGACCTCAGTGTCCGAGTCAAGCTGGGTCGAGTTCAAGTTAAATTAATTCAACTTGGGTGGAGTCAAGACAAGTCAAAATCGAGTTTTCAGGTCAAGTACCGAGTGTCCAAGTTGAGCTGAGTCCCATTTTGAGACCCGAGTCCTTGTGTTCGAGTTGAGTCTTGAGTCCTTCGGTGTCCAAGTCAAGTTGCATTGAGTCAAGCTGAGTCAAGTCGAGTGGATCTGAGTTGATTTTTTAGTTGTTTCGATTCCCAGTCCTGGACTCGAGCACTACTCCTGTTTCTGTTATCAGACCATGTTTTAACTCGTTGTGACTGTTTTTGTCTCGTCTCTCTGCAGGGAGCTGGACTCGGCCATGGAGCGTCGTCTGGAGGAGATGGAGCGGAGGCTGAAGGAGCACGTGGACCGACGTCTGGACGCTCTGGAGCAGAAGCTGGAGAAAGCTCTGCTGAGCGTCCTGAACCAGGGAACCATGGGAACCACGAGCAGCTCAGCAGGTGAAGCTTTATCCAGCACCGGACCCTCAGAGCAGACTCAGGCCTCCACACCAGCTGTTCACTGAAACCTCACTGACACCACACCTGAAACAGCCTTTCTGCTCATGTTTGACCTGTTTGTCTAAGAGAAGCAGAACAGGAGACTCTAACAAAAACACAAACTAAGGTCTAACACCTCTGAATGACAGCAATAATCTCCTCAAGTGTTAAACCACAGCACTCATCCGTCAGATTCACTTTTTCTAACAGTTTGATTTTTATCTCTGGGAAAATGTTTGCGAAACTCTTTTACAGCCAAAGTGAATGTCTGTGCGGTGGTAAACATGATGTTAGTTTGGTTTTGGGAAGCGAATAAAAACAGATTTCTTTCATTCAGAGACTGAAAAACATTTCAAGTGTCTGAAGAAGAAAATCACCAACAGACGGCGTCTAAAACCAACCAAGCTGCTTTTAACAGAGCGTGAAATAAAAATGAAACAGGCCGACGGTGAGTCAGAGATGGTTAACGCTGTCATGAGTTAAAGTAAAACCATTTCACGTTTACAAAGAGCAGAAAAATCTCTTTTAACAGTTAAATATAGATGTTAACACTCCCATTCACCCTCCAAAGATACACAGCCCGTCCTAACAGTTACATTTATTTCCACTTTCTGCACTGATCTGATGTTTCACACTCTGGTTTGTTCGATCACTATCCCCCCGGTTTAAACACAAACTCTCTCCTACAGAAATGTGTAAAGAGCTGAAATGAAATGAGGGTTTTAACACGGCACTGTAATGTTTTAAATAATGTAAATGTCTGTAACATAAAGCTCATCAGAAGATGAAATTCTTTAAAAGGATTGTTTATGTGTGATGTTAATGTTTTTAATAACTGTACTGAAGAAAAACGCAATAAAAATATATTTATTCACATTTTCTGAGTTTCTTTTAACTCCAAAACCAGTTGTTCTTCAGGTTTCAGTGAAGTTGGGATGTTGTGTAAAAAGGTTTATAAAGACAGGACACAATGATTTGATAGACCAGTAAAGTAGCTGCACTCTTCTACTACGGAGCCACGCTGTTGTAACAGGAGCAGAATGTGTCTTGGTTTCATTGTCTTGCTGAAATAATCAGGGACGTCCCTGAAAAAGACAAAGTGTCTTGGATGGCAGCAGATGTTGCTCCAAAACCTGTTTGTACCTTTCAGCATTAATGCTGCCTTCACAGATACTGGGACAGTTACCCATGATGCCATGGTGGCGGCGGCGTTTGTGTGTGTTGTTGATGTGTGACTTTGTCTTTGCATGGTAGAGTTTGAACTGTCACTTGTAGATGTAGTGATGAACTGTGTTAACTGACAATGGTTTTCTGAAGTGTTCCTGAGCCCACGTGCTAATATCCTTTACACAATGATGTGGGTTTTTAATGCAGCGCCGCCTGAGGGGTCAAAGGTCACGGCCATTCACTGTTGGTTTTGGGCCTTGCTGCTTAC